>CM062812.1:618444872-618664872 GCA_031772625.1 Pinus tabuliformis | reverse complement strand
TGTTTCTTCTCAAGGCCTTGATATTCTTCCATGACTCTTTCTCAACCAAAGCTTTGAACTCACAAAAATTTGTGAAGGTTTGGTCCTTCTTCTGCATGAAATAAATCCCGCATTTACGAGAATAATCATCAACGAAAATCACATAATACCTTTGCTTTGATGTGGATGCCATCGAGAATGGTCCACACACATCAGTATGAACTCACTCTAAGATAGCCTCTGCTCGACTGTCTTGATCATGAAAGGAAGACTTGGTCATCAGAGACATATCCTAAGCCTCGTCGATTCTTGTTATTTTGAATCTCTTCCCAGGGCTTGATGATGGATTTGGAAGAAATTTGAATTTGATCATCAACAACTTCGACACTTGAAGTTGTTTGGATGAGTCAACTTGCTCAAGTTTACCTTTGGGAAGTCTTGTAGATATATGTTGCATTATCTTCAAAGCCCCATGATGCAAATGGCCCAACCGCCCGTGCCACAACTCACCAATGTCTTGGCTTTGCACTAATTTTTCTTTCGTAATCAATGTTGCACAATGATCTACCTCTAGTTTATAGAGATTCTTCACCCGAATACCTATCCTCTTGGTCTGACCTGTGGCTATGTGTCTTAGGAATGTCTTTCCTTTACTGAAGACAACATCGTAGCCTTTGTCCTCCAACATCGCGACCGATACCAAGTTCTTCTTCAGTCCAGGCACATACATCACATCTGTCAAGGTGAGAGGAGGTCCAAGCTCCCTCTGAAAAGCAACTATGCCCTCTCCTGAAACACTATACCTTCCATCGTCACCCATCTCTATGCGCATCTTGAGGTATTTCTCCTCCAAGGCACTGAATAAACTTTTATCACCGGTCATGTGGAATGAGGCTCCACTGTTAAGATATCAGACACAACCCATCATTGATGACACCATGCATGCGATGAGGATAAAGTCCATTTCGAGCTGAGAGGCTAATGCCTCACCTTCCGATCCTTCTGAGGATCCCTTCTTAGACTTCTTCGATGGGCAATTAGTTGCATAATGTCCCATCTTGTGATAATTAAAGCATCTCACTTTAGACATGTCACCCTTCTTCCCTCCACGAGAAGAATTCGATTTGAAATGGGAAGCCTTCCCCTTCCCTTTCCTTGCCTTACTTGCTAAGGCTAGATTTTCTTCATCATCATTCTTGGATGAAGAACCATCTCGTGTGCTCCTACTGATCTCCGCCTACATAAGATCCGACCACAGTCGTTCCCAATCCGGCAGTTTCTCCTTTCCATTCACAGAGTCCTGGTAGCTATTCCAACTCTTTGGAAGGCCAAGGAGAGCGAGGCTCACCATATCATCATTGGCAATAATTATTCCCACACTGCCAAGCTCATCTCTGTAGGTGGTGAGCTTGTTCAGATATGTGGAAATAGTATTGCTCTTCTCCATCTTGATTCTTCAAAGCTTATCCTTGAGCGCCAATTTTCGTTGGTCATTATTGTTCTGGTAGAGGTCCTTCAATGTATTCCACACTAAAAATGGAGTATCCTTCCCATGGAGACTCAAGACAATATGGTCTCGAACTCCCTCAAGAATGATCCATCTCACCTTCGCCACACACTTCTTCCACTCAGCCAACTCTTGTGCATTACTTGAAGCTGGATTTGGGATTTCTTGATTAATGAAATCCTTCAAGCCATTGTCTTCTAATATAGACTCCATTCTATCTTTCCATGCTATGTAATTCGAGCTACCTTCGAAGGCATACTCGAGTCTCAAGACATAGAATGCCATTGGCCAACCTTGCAGTATGATATGAATTTGATTTGCACCTGCAACCCTGAACTTCAAACTGCGAATTCTCTTCTCAGTATACTGTTAACAACTCCGATACCATATAGAAATTCTCTAGAAATCCAGCTCTGATAAATCTAGCTCTGATACCATGTAGAAAATTTGTTGTAGGTTAACCCGATAATGCAATATAGATCAAAGCAAAATACTGTAAACTACTTCTACTATCAATTTGCGGAAGCTTAAAGATCGAGCTGAACAATATAACCAGAAGAAGAATCAATGCAAAATACAAATGAAAATACTTTGGGGAAAGCCTTAGCTAGAAACCCCACTATCTATATTATCATACAAGGTGGAAATACATAGGAATTATACAAAGCCTTATCTCTCACAGCTAGCCAGCTCTTAGTACAATCCTCACAGATGCTCACAGGTAATCATGGCTTTTCTCAAGCCTTCCTCTTTGCCCTCCAAGCTCCTATTTCCTTGCGTTGTTCCTCTGGGATGATTCTCCCTCAACCAAGTGGATGATCACTCTCACACACTATCAAAACTGCGCAATCCTCAACAAATGATGCCTTGACTGCATGCATGAGTTTTTTTTATAAGAAAACACATGCAACTGATAGTACACTGTCCTTGTCTTTAATCTTCACTGGGTCTTTCTCAGAATAAACATGCATGAGTTTCTGATGAGGGAATCTTCAATTAACTGGAGTACACTAGTTGAGTGCATGTATGCATTAACTAACCGTTAACTTTCTATTAGTTCTTCAAACAGTTTGGAACTAATTTAACTGGACTTAAATCAGTAAACTGAGTTAACTAATTACAACTCAAATATAACTCAATCTTATCTCCTTAATTTAAGGGATAACTCTTGCATGACTTCAGAAAGACTTCTAACTTGAATTTCTCGAACTTATTAATTCAATATGAATTAATTAATTATTTCCAAGTAGCTGGTAAGACTAAATTCAATTTTAATTCACAACTTAATTCAAGGACAAATTAAATTGGAATATTCTTGTTGCCACAATTCAACAAATCACTGACATGTAAAAACAAATATTTATATTTGATACATAAGAAAATTTAAAGTGTCAAACATATGCTCCAAAAAAATAAAAATATGTATTCTACATCACCACTTTTCAAAATTGGTTGACCCTTTTGCTACCCCAATGAAATGGGTAATCGTATCTGTTCTCGTTTCAAAGTTTACATTGTTATAAAATGGAAGGAAAAAAGTGATTCCCCTGGTGATCCAGGTGGATATTGGTGGCCACCCACCTATCCCACCTAGATCTCTAGTCAGTTTCTTTTGTTTCCTTGTTTATTTTAGCATTTACTATTTTTAGCAGTTTTTTGGGTCCTTAACTTCTAGAGCAGTTTTGACCCCCCAAACGGTGTTTTTTGAGGTCTGTTGCAAGCCTGTAGTTGTCGGTAGGGGTGCGTGAGAAAACTTGTAGTACTTGGAGAGACCTTTCCAACAAGGTATCATACACACCAAACAGAGATAATATGACCAAGTTATGACCTCAGGAACTTGGCTGCCCAATTAACCCCAACGGGGCCCACAAAATGTTGGCGTTACATCTCCTACGGTTAGGGTTTTGGTTGTTTAGGGTTTTCTCATGTTTTTCAATAATAAATAGGCCCTTTAGCCTCATTGTAACATAGTTCAGAGGCATGTAGCCACCACATCTCTTCTCATAGATAAGCTACCATCACCCGACCTAGTCTTATTTCCATTCTGTTTGTAAGCATATTTCATTATTTGATATTAATGAAATGAAGTGTTATTTCTGTTTTATCTTTGTATTTATGGTTATGTTTGTAATTTGTTGCATTCCTGTTTAAATTCATATCAATGGTATCAGAGTGGTCTTCTCTTTCTATGTTTTTCTTTGCATGTCCCCAATGAGGTCAAGATATAAGGAATTAGGGCTTGAACTGGTCGAACCTTTGCAAGACCAACCTCACAAATCCCGACGACCTCCCATGGGGGCAAGAGATCCTTTCAAAATATTGCTCGAAGAAGCCCTTGAGTGACAGAGGAATGTTATGATGGACAACTTTGCCCAGATCCTTCAACGGCTACCCAAGGGTGGCACATCTACTTCCAACAGCTACTTTGGAAGTGCCACACCCTTTAAGGCATAAGTTAACTTTGAAATTACCATATTTGAGGGTCATATAGATGTGGACACCATAGATAAATGGTTAAATATGCTAGAAGGATATTTTTATGTTCATGATTTTTCCAGCTAGGAAAATATTATTTTTTCTCTTCTCAAAGTCACACTCCATGTCAAGGACTAGTGGGAAACCTATTGTGAGCAGAAGGATGAAAATACGCCCTCACTATTTTTGGCCGCACCCATTTGGGATTCGTTTCAGGATGCCATCAAGGAGCAGTACTACCCTATCAAGAGCTATGAGGATAAAGACATAAAGTGGACCACATCGCAACAAGGAAGGGACCAAGACATGTCGGATATTACCAATGTTTTTCATACCCTTCGCACAAAGTTGGGTATCAAGGATTCTAAGAAAACCTTTGTACTCAAGTAACACGACTACCTACACAGGTACATCCAGGATGAGATGGAGTTCTTGGACATCTCCTCACTTAGCACGGTGTACTGATATGTTGTCAAGATCGAGCAGTATCTTAAACAGAAAAAGTGAGACTTTGGATCTACGATTCGAAGCAAGGGAAAGGCGCCCCCAAACCACAAAGCAAAGGGAAAAACTAAGACAGGGCGACCCAGGATAATTCTCTGAAGCCATAAGTAAATAATAACACCACGAAAATAAATAAGGACATGAGAAAGTGGTGTGAGTTCAATAAGACCTCCACTCACAACACAAGTGAGTGTTGGGCCAAGCAATCATTAGTGGTCGAGCTGAAGGCTTCTGAGTTTGATGCATGTTTTGACTCTGAGTCAGAATCTGACAAGGGGAATGACAAAGGGAAGCATATCATTGACACGGAGCCTAGTGCCACTGTGGCCACCACCAAGATCCAGAAGATTGATCTTGAAGATCCATAAGAGGGGGAGTGCCTATTCCACTCACAGATGTGGGTGAAGGGTTCTCCGCTACAGTTCATTGTCGATAACAGGAGCCAAAAGAACCTCATTTCAGCAGAGGTCATGAAGTGGATGGGCCTACCAAATACAACACATTCACAGCTGTATACCATCGGGTGGCTTCACCAAGGATGAGGTACTGTGTGATGTTTCTCCTCTTGAAGTTTGTGATGTATTATTAGGACAACCATACTTATGGAAGTGACATGTTGTATATAAGTCTAGACCTTGCTTTGTTATTATTTCTTTGGGTACTAAGTTATATAGGATACCATAGGTAGACCCACCTACCGCCATCTCTTTGATCTCTGCTAAGAATGCAGTAAGGTCATCTCACAGACTGGGAAATTTGTTTTCTTTATGATTCACTCTCAAAGTAAAGGGAAGGTCATAGCCATAGCCATGGTCCCCGGGAAGGGTTCCTCCAAGTAGCAAAAGTAGATGGATACAGTAGTAGAAGAATACAGGGACATCTTCTCCTCACCCACAGGAGTACCCTTGCGTTGTTAGGTAAAGCATTCAATCGATCTGACTCCCAGAGCACCTCTACCCAATGGGCCGATATATCACCGCTCCATTTTGGAAAATGGAGAGATCAAGCAGCAAATCTAGGAATTTTTGTAGAAAGGGAACATCCGACCAAGTTCCTCGCCTTGTGGGAGCCCGATTGTACTTGTACAAAAGAAGGATGGGGCTTGGAGGCTTTGCATTGATTATCAGGCACTAAACAAAATCATTGTTAAGAAAATGTATCCAATCCCATGGATTTATGACCTGCTGGACCAACTCAAGGGGCCAAATATTTCAATAAGATCGATCTGAAGTGTGATTATCACCAGGTTCTAATAGAGCCCATAGATGTATGGAAGACCACCTTTAAATCCAAGGAAGGCCTTCTTGAATGGTTGGTTATGCCCTTTAGGTTGAAGAATGCCCTTGCTACTTTTATGAGGCTAATGGATGACATATTGTAGCCCTTCACCGACTCATTCATGGTGATTTATCTGGATGACATCCTCATCTTCAACAAGAGTTGGGAAGAAAACTTGCAACACATTTGGTAGGTCCTTCAAACCCTTCGACATCACAAAACATGTGCCAACTTGGATAAATGAACCTTTGGCATGAGCCAAGTCCAATACTTGGGTTACATCATAAATGAGTGTGGTGTGCATGTGGACCCGACCAAGATCCAAGTCATTTGGGACTAGCCAACCCCGACCACTCTAATGGAGCTTCACGGATATTTGGGCTTTGCAAATTTCTGTTAGAGGTTCGTATTGGGATTCTCCCATATCACTTCGCCTTTGACTCAGATTACTAAGGGTGGGGCAAAATAAATTTTTTCCTGGTCCAAGTCCCAATAGAAGGTGTTTGTTTAGTTGAAGCACCGCCTCTTCTTTGCACTGATACTCACATTGCCAGACTTGTAGCAGCCATTTGAAATCAAGACAGACACCTCAGACTATGCTATTGGTGTTGTCCTCATCGAGCACAAGCATCCAATGGCCTATCATAGCGAGACACTTTTAGATACAATTCTAAAGTAACCCGCCTATTATAAAGATATGTATTCCATCGTTCATGCTTGCCAACAATGGAAGCACTACATTCTAGGGAAGGAGACGGTCATCCACACTGATCACCGACCTCTTTAGTTTATATAGACACAGAGGAATTTGTAGAATGATTTCCATCAGAAGTGGTCTACATATCTGCAACAATTCCACTTGAACATTAAATAAAAAAGGGTAGCACCAATCATGTTGCAGACTACCTCAGTCGCCCCCCGGTTGCAGCATTGACTACTGTTCTCAACTCTTGTGATCATGAGACCTCTGAATGGTCTGTCCCTGGGTGCCTGCTTTTTTCGGTGTCTGCTTGTGCTATTATCGCTGCTTGCATAGGGGTCCGTGCCTTGTGGTGGGGAACTTCAAATGGGTGTAGGAAGGAGTTAGGGGAATAGGTGCTACCGCCTCCTAACGCTGGGCACTAAACCACCTCCCTTAATGTAACTACCTACCCGACTAGCATGAATGCCACTACTGGACCAGCATGAATGAAACTACCTTCCCTCCCTCTCTCTTGTCTGTTGGGAACGTGGGAACATAATCAATTTGTTCATTGACTCGATGGGTGAACTAACTCCTTCTCTTGGGTACCTCCTGTGATGGACACAACTATACAAAAATAATCCAGAGTTCGCCTCGACATACCAGATGCTAGTAGTTAGAAAGCAAGTTCCTGATTTCCACCTCCAGGATGCATTATTGTGCTACTTGGGCCACCTTTGTGTTCCTTCAAGTGAGTGTGCCAAGATTATTTGGGAGGCGCACTACAGTTGGGTAACAAGAAACTATGTAAACTTTGAAACGGGAACTATAAACTCAAAACGGGAACTATGGCCAAAAAACCTTGAAAAAACATCAAAAAATGTGCTAAAAATGGAAAGTGTGTATACTAGAATGATGATTTTATTTTTTAGGGGTCAATTTTGAACATGTTTTAAAAATGGCAGTGACTACGAAATTTACTATGAAATTTTCATGCAAAATATAAGCTTCAAAACGAAAGTGATGATACTGGAACAATGATTTTTTTTTTTAGGGTCAATTTTCAAACTTTTTAAAAAATGATAGTAAAACCAAATTTTTATGTGCCAAACGAAGTTGTTTATGAGGAAAAAAACACATTAATGTTTTTGGTAGAATATCATTTTTATTTCCTAAGTATAAATTCAACATTTTTTCAACCATAACATGCTAGATACAAAAGAAATTGAATTTTTTTCAACTATAAAATTAAAAGACCATGATATTATGAACGAATTACATCATTAAATGAATTCAAAAGTCATTATTTGTATATTGAATAAAACATACATTATATCTCTAATTTAATATTGCATTGTAGATATTTTAAACAATAAAAATTATCATAATTAAGGAATATAATCCAACAACATAAAAATGCTGCATAACTTCTCATTTAACACCATATGGAAATCATTAATTTTATTTCAAGATACGATGCATACATCAGTTATATAAACTATCTTAAACAATTATTCAAAATCACTCATATTTTCTTGCACACCATCAGAATTCATATCTTCAGATGAGTGACTGGATGCTGACGAAGATGTTCCATATTCTTCTCTTTCATCAACTAGTGCCCCATCTGAGTCCACATGCATGCCCAACACTTCAGGTTCCAAAATTCTTCTAGATCTACGACTGGTTTCAGCAGACTCCCATCTCAATACTGTTCCTTCTAGTAACAACCTTTTTAGAATCTCTATCGTCTTGAAGCGAAGAGTTCCTCTCTTTATTAAATTGAATTCATAAACAAGTATGTCAACATCCTCCAATTTTAATATGTCTGTGTGGCAGCAATTTATATTTTTACCCTTTCGTTTTCTCTTTCTGCCATTTTTTTGGTCAACTACCATATCTGGCTTATACACACCATTGAATGGGTGTGTATTTGTGGCATACCAATGTACTTCAACACTTGTAACATCATCATTTTCTGTAAAGACTTTTATAACTTTAGCAACCCAGAATGGATAGCCATTGGGATCTCCATCTGCTAGCACTGCAATCATGTAACCCTCCTTAATATCCTATACTGAACCCCTGTAAAGGTCTTCCATGGCTTCACGTTGTGTACAAGATCTTCTGGAACCAATATACATCTCTCTTTCCTCTACCTGTGAAGAATTAATAATACCTTGAGATTGTTGTTGTTCAACAATGTTTATTTCCTCATGTTCATTCGACACATTTTGTGGCCAAATAAATGGATTTTTCAAAGGTATATCTTCATTTGTTGTTGTTGAAATGATATTACTTTGATTATTGAAAAATGACTCCCACCAAACTGAATCAGCAATTTCAAAGTACTCATATGTATATCTAATACATTTTTTAATTTCTTCCGGGAAATCAGAATAATTTATATCTCTATTTTGTCTGCGTGCATTCTGAATTTCACCAACTGATTGTAATAACAATATTTTTTATGAAAATATTGGATGATCTGGAATGAACTTCAAAAATTGCAAACCTGATGATGGTGCCCATTCTGCAGTAGTTGAATACTTCTTGCCCCATATTAGTGTTTTTCCATAATTTTTTTTTGATACGAAATTGATGTTGGAAGCTAATGTCATTAAGTTGTTCAATGCATTTCCCCTCACCATATGATCCCAGAATAAGCCTTCGCATGTCAACAATTTTTTCCAACACATCAAAAGTAGGCTTTGGCATGTATGATTTCTTAAGACATTCAATTAGTGATGGCAAGCTCCCAACTTGATTCCTCCTCAATATGACTGAAAAACGACTGAACATCTGATCAATATGGTCATGAGTGTGCCCAACAAGAAGGAAACCAACCTTTACCTTTTGAAAAATTCTCAATTCAACAAGCATGTTTAGATATCCAAAAACAACCTGATTTTTGTTTTCACGGCAAGTGTTGTCCAATTGTAGATTCAAAACTTCAAGAAGATTACCAAACCAATGAGAAATAACATCATGAATTATGGTTATGGTCAGATTTGAATCATTATGAATATTTGGAGCTGTGAAGTACACCCTTGGCAACATTTTCCCATTGAAGACCATACAACCAAACAAGTGAAATTGAATAAATTTTTCCTCCTGTAAATTTTTGGGTGTGCGAACAAAATGTGGTAAAAGTGTTTCCTTCTGGTCCATACCATCAATTATCAAAGCCAAATATTTATTTGGATTATCATAACACTTCTTTCGATGCTTGTACAACTTCTTCCTTTCATTTGTTTGTTGTTCGCGATAATCCTGAAGTTCTTTTATAATTAAATCTACACAACATAAAACAAATTCATTAAGAAATATGTTTTCATAGTTGATGACTATACAATTTTAAAAGTTAAAGTTATGAATGCTTAACTCTTTCTAACCCTTCACATTTGTCCCTTTTTGATTTAAGAAAATCACATGTACTGCAAATCCCCATCCTTGTCTTCTTAGGAATACGGACATTGTTGAATTCTTTCTTCCATACTTTCACAAAAATATTGATATGTAATAAACCGGCCATGTCCCTCAGCACCTTCTGCATATTCTTTATATAAGTTGTAGATTTCTCGTCTTGAAAAATTATCTGGAATATGTATTGTCTCTCTATTTGGCATACACTCTCCATGCTTTGAAAAGAAATATTTCATCCATGACATTGCAGTATTTGATAATGGCCCAAATTGTCTTTTATGACGTACTTCTGAATAAAATGTGGGATCCTTTTCCAAATTTTCTTGAATTCTCGAGAGACGAAAATTCCCAATCGAATGAAACATTTTGAAAGCTTTCTACATATAAATAAAGTCCCAATATGATAATCATAACCTGACAGTGTAGATTTCTTGCACCCAACTAAATATGAATTTTTCATGCTTTTATTCATTGACAAATATCTCTTCCTGCTTTCTAATGCAAATTTGAAATCCATATGTTTCAAGCAATCTTTTTGGCAACATTCACTTGAAATGAGAGCACTGATAGAACTTCTTCTCGTCAGATATTCTGCTCTACCCCTTGTATAACTAGAACAGCTTGCATTGATACAAAAAGGTCTGCTCCTACTCCTTGATACAATATTTCTTGGCAACATCTCCATCATTGGATCATCATTTGTATAAGGATTTTCATCATCATTAAGAGGAATGTTATCCACACTATGATCAGCTCTGCTTTTCAAATATTGACTTGGAGGATATTCTTCATCTTCCCCTTCTTCAGTGCTACTGTCGTAGTCCTTAGAATTCAGACTGAATGGAAAATCTGACTCGATGTTTAATGGATATTCTTCCTCATGTGCATTGTCAGTGCTACTCTCATAGTCCATAGAATTAGGACTACGTCGAAAATGTGACTGTTTACTTATTGAAGATGCTACATCCTGTCCTTTGTCACTGCTACCTTTATACTCATTAGAATTAGGACTAAGTGCATCATCCTGTCCTTCATCACTACTGCATTCATAGTCCTTAGAATTAGGACTAAGAGGACACAGTGACACTCCATTCTTTCGAAATTCATCATCACTCTCTTCATAACTGTTGCTCTCATAGTCCTTAGAATTAGGACTAAGTGGACACCATGACACTCCAATCTTTTGAAATTCATCATCCTGCTCTTCATCACTGCTGCTGTCATAGTCCTTAGAATTAGGACTAACTGGACACCATGACACTCCATACTTTTGAAATTTATCATCATGCTCTTCATCACTACTACTCACATAGTCCTTAGAATTAGGACTAAGTGGACACTTTGACACTCCATTCTATTGAAATTCGTTATCACGCTCTTCATCACTGCTGCTCTCATAGTCCTTAGAATTAGGACTAAGTGGACACCATGACACTCCATTCTTTTGAAATTCGTTGTCATGCTCTTCAAAACTGCTACTCTCATAGTCTTCAGAATTAGGACTAATTGGACACCATGACACTCTATTCTTTTGAACTTCACCATCATGCTCTTCAAAACTGATGCTCTCATAGTTCTCAAAATTAGGACTAAGTGGACATCATGACACTCCATTCTTTTCAACTTCACCATCATTCTCTTCATCACTGCTGCTTTCATAGTCCTTAGAAGTAGGACTAAGTGGAACCTGTGACTCTTTATTTATTTGAAATTCTCCATCCCCTCTTTCATCAGTGCTGCTCTCATAGTCCTTAGAATCAGGACTAAGTGGAAGAATTGACTTTCTATTCATAGTGGAAGAATTCCTGCTATATTCATCAATATGAATAGAGTTGTTACACGATGAAGATGTTGATGGTGTATAAATCGAAACTTCACTATCAGAACAATCCATCCCTTTCAAATAGAAGATGTTGAATGATATAAATGGAGAGTCTCCTAAAGATATTATATAGCTTAAAGAATGAAATTTTCCCTCCAAAAAGTTTTGCAAAAATATTTCCCTCCAAAAAGTTTTGCAAAAATATTTCCCTCCAAAAATTTTCGCGAAAATATTTCCTTCCAAAAAAATTGTTAGATTTATTTACCTTCATTATTTTATTCTACAATTTATTGAAAAATGTAAACTAAATTTTTTTATGAGATAAATCATTAAAATTAAAATTGTAAACTACAACTTCTACATTAATTATTTTAATAGTTGAAGTATATAATATTTACTAAACAATTGAATTTTTTTTTAATATATTCTAAAACAAATTAATCCCACATTCAACCCGTTGTAAAACAATTCTACAATATTTGCCTTATAATATTTTAAAACAAATTATCCCACATTAACTGTACGGTAAAACATCTCCATAATTTCACTTATATATTAAAATTTCATTATCACTATTACTCACATCACATCTAGGTTTTCTGAAAATCATTGAAAGACTCGTGAATCTGTGGAGCAGCTACATTGCTATCAACTACATATTCAACAAAGAATTTCCGCAATTGAAAGGTAAGTTAAATTTTTTTCCTTGAAAATTTTCATATTAAATTAGTTTAATGAAAAAGTTTGTTTTTGTTTTTTTTTTAAAATTAATAATTTTTCTGAGCCAAAATAACAATTACGTCCATCATGAGCATGGTGGGCCCAATCAAACTCAAGTCCCCAATAGCCGTGGGTGGGACGTCATGGTGTCACGGGGTGGACGGGGAGGTCGGGCGAGCGAGCAGGGTGTGAGGGCGTGCGGGGGCAGTAGGGGGTGTGGGGGCGGCCTGCCCACGCCCTCACACCCTGGGGGTGTCGAGAGGGGGGGTGGGAGGTAGGGGCGAGTCGGGCTGCGGTGCCCACCCTGGCAGCTTGCCTACCTGCTGCAGAAATCGCCCAACCCCTGCGGCAGGCAGGCGAGCTGCCAGGGTGGGCACTGCAGCTCGACTCGCCCCTACCTCCCACTCCCCCTCCTGACACCCTCACTCCCTTCACCCACACCCCGTGCCCTTGCCCCCTTAACCCTCCCTCCACATTACGCCCCCTCAACACCAACTTCATCCACTGCCACCAACCGCCCAAACCCCTCACCTCCACATCCCCACATGATTCGCTAACCCTCCCATCCCCACCCACACCGCCCCCTTCTACCTCCACGCGCCCACGTCGCCCCTATCCCCTCACCCACACCCACTCGCCTTCCCCCTCACCCTCATCCCCCTACACCCACTCGACCACACCCCACATCGACTCCCCCACCCCTCACCCACACGCCCTCCCCCTCATCCACCCTCCCCACACACGCTCTCCCCACCACCTAACCCAAATGCCCTCCTGCTCACCCACCCTCTGCACGTCCTCCCCCTCACCTCCTTCCCACCGACATGTCCTCCCCCTAACCCACCCTCCCCACGCCGCCCTCCACCTTCCCTCCTCCCACGCCCCCTCCCTCACCACCCCCTCCACCTCCCCTTCCCCCCTCACCCCCACGCCCTCCTCCTCCCTCTCCCCTTACCCCCCTCACCCATGCGCCCACTCCCGCTCCCGCTCCCCTTCCCTCACCCATGCCCTTCCTCCCCCCTCTCCCCCTCCCTCACCCCCACCTCACCCATGCTCCCCCCCCCCCCTTCGTCCCTTCCTCCCCGCGCCCTCTACCCTCCCTCATCCCTCCTGTCCCATCCCCCTCCCCCCGCCCTCACCCCCTCCCCCTCCCCACCCTCCCTCCCGCGGCCCGCCCTTAACCAGCGCCACCCCGGGGTGGGCCGCCGGGGTGGTGCAGGCCTCGGAATCGCCCGACCGCCAGTCGGGCAGGCACCCTCTCGCCTCCCCCTCCCCGCCCTCCCTCCCTCCCACGGCCCGCCCTCGACCGGGGCCACCACAACGAGCTGGCTGCCGGGGTGGCCTCGGCCAAGGGCAAGCCAAGGAAGGGAGGGAGGGAGGGAGGGGGAGGGAAGAGGGCATGGGGCAAGGGGGGGAGGAGGGGGGGATGAGGGAGGGGAGAGGGTGCGGAGGGAGGGTGGGGGGATGAGGGAGGGGAGAGGGTGTGGGGGAGGAAGGGGGAGGGGGGAGCGTTGGTGAGGGGGGGGGGTGAGGGGTGTGGGGGGGAGTGTGGGTGAGGGGGAGGGTGCAGGGTGGTGGAGGGGGAAGGGTGAGGCAGAGGGAGCTAGGTTAGGGGGAGGACAAGGGAGCATGGGTGGCATGGGAAGGGAGAGGGCCAGGTGAAGGGGAGAGAGGGGGAGCATGGGTGAGAGGGTGGGTGGGGGTCAAGGTGTGCTGGTGAGGGGGCGGAGGGTGAAGGGGAGGGTGGTGGAGGGTTTTCACTCATGATGAGTAACTTTTGTTATACACCTTTTGTTTACAAACAATTTTATTCACTTCTTTCATGGTTAAGTTTTCGAAGATTTTTAATGTGCATGGTTCATTTTGTTTCGTGCCTGACTAGGTGATATATTTTTTATTTAGAATCTTTGGCGATATATTATAATTACTTTCGGTCAAATGTTTTTTTATTTTCAATTTTTTTTATTCATTACATATATTTTTTTTGTACTTATTAAAAAAATCAAACATATATAAACAAAATATTAAAATAAATTGTTTTAAATTTGAAAATATTAGATTTTTGGATTTAGTAGATATCAAGATGTAAATATCATTTTGAGCGTAAAGTTAAAAGAATGTTTACATGATTTTTTATTCTTCTACATTTTTATTAGATATAGAATCAAGATAAATCTATGAAGGTTTCGACTAAAAAAATAATAAAATATAAGAATTTTATTATTTTCATTACTTTCATATAATATATACATAGTTAATTTTGGAATGTTTTATTCGTGATTTACATTTTCTACATTAGAATGTTAATGCATATGCTTGTAGAATGTGGGGGGATGTGCAGGTGAGGGGGAGGGCAGGGCGAGTGGAAGCGTGGGCGGAGGGCGTGTAGGTGAGGGGGTCAGCATTGGCGGGCGTGGGCGAGGATGGTGTGCGGGTGAGGGGGCGAGCAGAGAAGGGGAGGGCGAGGGCGGGTGGGCAGGGAGGTGGAGGCTGTGGGCGGGGCTGTGTGGGGATGTTGGGTGGGTGAGGGTGCACGGGAATGCCTAGTGTGTGAGGGGAGGTGTGAGGGGGTGTGGGAGCGGTCGAATAGGTGGGGGGCCAAGAGGGGTAGGGGAGAGGTGGGTTTGTGTGAGGGGGTGAGGGAGTGTGTGACAGGGGGTGAGAAGGGTGGGGGAGAGGCTGGTGGGTGTAAGGGAAGAGGGTCGGCGTGGGCGTGTGGGTGTGGAAGGGGGCCGGGTGCGAGTGGGCATTGGGAGGTTGGCGGGTCAAGGGAGTTGGGTGTGGGTGAGGATGGGGAGGTTGGGTGCTGGCCCACCCCGTCCGTCCCCCGCCCCCCCACACGTTCGCCCCCACCTACCACCCGCCCGTCCACACCCGCACACCCCTCTCGCCCACACCCACCCAGCTCGCGTGCCGACCCCGCCTGCCCTCACCTGCCCGGCTGCCCACCCCGCCTCGCTGTCCCTCACCCGACCTCTTGCCTGCCCACCGACCCACCCGCCCGCCCACCCACCCGTTAGGGGTGGCTAGGCGATTCTGATTATACAAATAAAAAATTTATGATATATTTTCGTTGTTAATTTAAGTTAATATGTTTTTGTTATTTACTGATTTATGTGTTTCTATTTTTGAGGAAAATGGCATCAAAGAAAATTTATGTGAATCTTTCTGGACCAAAGACTCTTAAATGTGCATCTTCAAGAAACATTGGTGAACGAACTCCACCTAAGCTCATGGCTACAAATCTTTCAAGTGCCTCAAGTGATAAGAAGATGATTTCAGACTAGAAGAATTCAAAAGAGGTGAAATTTCCATCAAGAATCTAGTATGTGAAAGAAAGAGAAAGCACAAATGTGAATATATATCTATATATTGATATATCGAATGATAATGGAATTTTTGAGGTGATGGGAAGAGTCATAGATATGTGTTCGGTACCAGACACTGAAGTTGTTTACATACTTACAAAAGCTCCCAAGTCACATGAAAGGATTAAATATCGACTATCATATTCATTGTATGACACGAGAGAAGTATCTACAAAGTTGTGCAAACAAATCTTAAATGAGATGGCACAAAACATCATAAGTATTGTTATTTATATTTGTATTTTGCGTTCTTGAAAGTGTCTTGCTATATTTTTTTTAACTTTGTTTTTTATTGACATATGATATTTTGATTGACAGAATTTTGTTGAAAGTTGTTCAATTAGGTTGGGAGGCATTCATTTCATAGAGCATGATATCATGAAAGTTGTCAGCAGTTTTTACTTAGTGTCGAAAGAAGATATGGAAAACAAGCAAAATGTAGTAATTGATGATGCTACAAAAATACATCCAAAGAATCAGAAAAAAGGCCTCTGGTGGATAAATCTAGCAAGGGTAAACAAGTTACTTTTGAGGACGATGAGGTTGAAACTGATAGTGACGCATATGTTGCCATTACTGAAGATGACATTGGAACTGAGAAGAGTCGTAAAAGACCAAAAGTAACAATGCCCAAGAATAAATCTGTTGGGAATGTTATGACGAAGAAAAGTAAAGCTGAAGATTTTGAAGCAGTCATTACCAACAATCAAGAACCTAGTGAAACTTCAAAAGAAAGCAGAGAAATCATTACACCAGGAGTTGATTTAGAGGATGGAATTATCAAAATAAAACAAAATGCCATTCGAGAGAATTTGACAAAGAGAAACTTAATTGATGGTGGTCGTACATTTTAGCTTAATGTCAGGCAAACCTATAAGGCAAGTGAAGGACAATGTCAATATCAAGTTAGAAAGCCACATCATCTGCATGTTCACAACTTGAAGACATTGATGAGGTACAATCCATATGCTCATGTGGTTAGTTATGTGCTTCTTGTTGATCCACTTCAAGTTCCCAACAAAGAAGCATTTGATAAGTCAAAATGTTTTGAATACAATTATTATGTTCTTGGGGGGGAACCATTCTATAGAAGCTCAAAGACAATTGATGGGGTAATATCCTAATAACCCACATTTTGAAACAATGAAATGTATCATTTATGTTGGTTTATCAGATACATAAGTAAGGTTAGTGGCATGGGATCATAATTCAGATAATGAATATAGGATGTCTATGACTTTCATCCAAAGGGTTAGATTTATTCATAGTGAATTTGAAGAAAAATGTGGTGGGGATAGGATAAATGTTACTGCAGATTTCCGAAAGGAATGTTGTATGGAAATAGGCTATCAAATTGAAGATAAAACCAATTCAAAAGGTGGAAAAGGCAACAAAAATAGTGATTTATTCAGAGGTGTTGATAACATTTTCCAATTGGCATTTAGAACTGGAGATGTTTGGAAGTTTATTGATAAGATTTTTAGCATGTGGGAAGACATTGCCATTAAAAACCAGAGGGTCAAAAAGTCTAAGCCATTGATATGTAGCAACAGTAAATCATCTCCTGAAATGAAGCAGCTTCCAGACGATATGACTATCACACCTTAGAGGGTGATGCAAAGAGTGAAAGATGAAAAATTTGTCAAAACAATATTATCTCGTGTGAGGTCAGGGGAATTATCATTGGAGGAAATGTCTGAAGAATTTCAAAAGTAATTTTGTTGAATTATTTTTATTTATTGCTAGATTATAATTATATTTCAAATAAAACATGTTGTTCTTGGTACTGTTTGTTATACATATTATTATATTAACTTTTTGTTACTTTATCTTTGCAGTCACAAAGTTTACATGAAAATTCAAGAACAAATGGTTAGATTGTTGAATGAAGATAGTTGGGATGATGTTGTACGCAACTATCCAGATTCAAGTTCTACATCAACATTAAAAGCTTTTTATCTTGCATTTAAAAAGGTATCTTGATTTATACATTCATTTTTATTCACCTGTGTACTATTTTTAATTTATAACTTACACATATATTTGTTTATTTTATAAAAGATGAGGAATGATGATGATGGAGCGCCATATAGTTTCAAAACCTTTATTGAAAAAATAAAGATTGAAAGAGTATTCAGTATCAAGTAATACAAGGCAATTGTGAATACATTGCTAAACTCATACCTAAAAGGGATTATGCCCTAGTCATTGCAGATATTCTCCATGGTTTCAAAATTCCAAACATTGACTATGATAGTGACCCTTATACTTATCAAGCTCTTAGTAAAGTGGTTGCAGGATTTGTAGAAGTCACGTTATCACCATTATAGAAATTTGTGACATTTCATTCAGACACACAATTAGAAAAGATATTGTCAAGCTTCAAGGGGAAAACAAATTCAAGGATGCAGCTTACATGGTAAGACGTTTAAAATGTATATTCGATTACTGTTGAAAAATTTATTTATGTACAAGTTAATTGAACTTTTACTATTTCATGTTACAGGCAAAAGTCAAATCTTCTTAACAATGAAGATCAACAATTTATAAATGATTGTGAGTTCATTCATATTGATAGTTGGGAAAAAGATGATAGCCATATGTCTATGATTTTTAATCGGGTAGACGGAAAGAGTCATAGTCAAATACTGACTTATGATGTTGTTGTGAGAAAACTAACATATGAAGACAAAGAAGCAAAAGGAGAGATAGTTAACATTTATCAAAAACCACAATTATTGATTAACTATCTTATAGACATATGTTCAAATGAAGGAAATTGGGTTCTGGATTTATTTTCTGGCTCAGGTAAGTTTTATTATATGGAATTGAATTTCAATATATTATTTTTTAATTAATATGTCATTGCACTAATTTAGTTCATTATTTATTTTGTGCTTGATAATTAGGTACAACACTAGCATGTTGCCTTCAAAAAGGAAGAAATTGCATTGCAATTGAAAAAGATCCAGTATAGTGCAATTTCATTCAGCAAAGAATTAATGCTCTTCAATTTCTTCCAGATGCAATGCAAGAAATTGGGTTGAAGAAAGGGGACTTTAGTGAATCACGTGTGGCAAAAAAGGAAAAGGAACCCCAACCACCATTACATGGAATGTTTGGAAAGACATACATTGGGAGATTCGCAGACATCAAAGATCCATTAGAAGAGGAAAATGTGCAAAAGAAAACAGAAAATATTGTGGAAGAAGACAATGATGAAACTCTAGAGGACGAAGAGTTTGGATTATGTGACATTGTTGATTAAATTTAAGTTATGCTTGGAAATCAAGCTTTGCAATGTTTTGACTTTGACATTTTATGAGAAGAATAAACATTCAATTAAGGTTGTTATGCATTCAATATTTGTAATATGTGATTTTCGCATTGATTTTTAAGTTAATCATTATTTTTTGAAAAAAAAGTGATTATTATTATTTTTTTGACATGAAATTCATAAAAAAACCTATTATTTAACCATTTTTAGTTAAAATTTTCGTATAAAATTGTGATTTTGACATGTCAATTCTAGCAAAAAATTATCAAAACGTGTAGTTTTTAAGTTATATTTATGTTAAAAATGGTTATTTTTATGTCTATTGTTAAAAAATATTGTTTTTTAGAAACAATTATTTCATGTGGATTGAAAAATTAATTAAGGATGTATAAATATGTAGAATATCAAAAATTCAAAATATCGACCTTCTAATTTAAAAAAGCAAAACAATAGAAACTTCACTACAAAAAAATTAAAATTAAAATATAAAACAAGAAGATATGAAGAAAATGACCACTTCAAAAATTATCAAATTTACAAAATAATTATTTACATTTTATACATTAGATAATTTAAAGCCAAAAAACAGGGCTTTTAAAAAAAGGGTCTAATGCAGAATACCCACTTTTTGAAATCAGCATGAAAATCACTACCATTCTAAAACGTAATGTACATAAAAAAAATTAAAGTGCCAAAAACTATGCTCTAAAAGTAAAATGTGTGTTCTGCATCACCCCTTTTCAAAATCAGGTCACTTTCTTGCTATCTCTACGAAACGAGTAACAATATCAGTTCCCATTTCAAAGTTTATATTGATAAGACACATTTGTGTGGAGAAAATTGCGGTTGTACTACAAAAGCACTTTTATTGGCCTAAACATCAATTGGATGTTGGGAAATATATCAAATCCTACACTTCCTACGACATCACCAAGCTAACCATCAATAAGTAAGGCCTGTACACTCCTCTGCCTACTCCTAGCCATTCGTGGGAATCCATCTCCATGGACTATATGTCTAGCCTCCCTTCTACTAAGCATGGTAATGACTATGTATTTTTGGTCATGGACAGATTTTCTAAGATGGCTATATTGGTGGCCTGCAAGAAGAGTATCACAGTAGAGGATACTGCTAAACTCTTATTTGAATGAGTATGGTTACATTTTGGGATCCTGTAGAACATTATATTAGATCAGGATAACATGTTCCTGAGCACATTTTGGTCAAGCCTCCGGACACTATTTGACACCAAGCTCACTAAATCAACTACCTTCCATCCCCAGACTGATGGCCAGATGAAGGTCACCAATAAGATGATAGTGCACATACTCCGCATGTACAACTCCAAGCATCCTCAAACCTAGGATGAGAGTTTTCCATATGTGCAACACAGTTATAATAGAACTCTCCATAGCTCGACTTGTCGCAGTCCCTTTCAAGTGGGCCTAGGATTTCAACCAATGTGTCTGATTGATGTTTCCATGCCTCATGTGACTACGCAGATAGAATCCACACATGTACTATTCGAGGATGATAAAGAGACCAAATTTATTGAATTCTTCCAACACATCTGCTAGCAGGTTTACAACATCTTGGAGAAGTCAAATGCAAAGTACAAGCAGCAACATGATCAACATCGGGTGCCACACAAGTTTCAGGTGGGCGAAAAATTTTGGTTGCATTTGCAGAAAGAATGCCTTACCGAAGCCCATCGGAAGATCAAACCACTTTGATATGGTCCTTACACCATTACCAAGGCTATGGGAGATAATTATTTTGATCTCATCATTCCCCCATTCCTTGACTTGCACCTAGTGTTCAATGTGGACCACCTTCGACCATACTTCCCACCATTTATAGACACATCAGACATTGCAGAATAGCTCACACCAACAAAGTTAAACCTAGATTGCATGGAAAAAGCCACAATTGATTAGATTATGGACACACATGTCAATAACACTCACCAGCAAAAGATCCAACTATATCGGGTTGTCAAAGTTGGCCAACTCCTACACAAAGGCAAGTGGCTCACCAGGGACTAAGTTCAACAAAATTTTCCTCACCTCATAGAGGCTCTGTATAGAATGGGGACCATTTCTTCCTAAGGGGGGAGGAATGATCCAGCTGGATATTGGTGGCCACCCACCTATCCCACCTAGATCTACATTTAGTTTCTTTTGTTTCCTTGTTTATTTCATCATTTACTATTTTTAGCAGTTTTGACCCCCTAAACGACGTTTTTTTGAGGTTTGTTGTAGGCCATAGTCATAGGCAAAGACCTATGGCAAAACCTATAGTACACAGAGAGACCTTTCCAACAAGGTATTGTACGCGCCAAATAGAATTTGTCTGCCCAACTAACCCCAACAAGGTCCAAAAATTCTTAGCGATACATCTCCTGGGGTTAGGGTTTTGGTTGTTTAGGGTTTTCTCATGATTTTCAATAATAAATATGCCCTTGAGACTCATTATAACATAATTCAGAGGCATGTAACAACTACATATCTTCTCAAAGATAAGCTACCATTGCCCGAGCTAGTATTATTTCCATTATCTTTGTAAGCATATTTCAGTATTTGATATTAATGAAATGAAGTGTTATTTCTGCTGCAACTTTGTTTTTATGGTTATATCTATTAATTTTTGTGTTCCTATTTAAATTCAAATCACTCGGGACGAGTTCCAAGAGATACTGGATAATGGGAAAATTAGAGTCTCTCAGCAACAAGATATTTTACGTTGGGGAACCAATCATCCGGAACCTTCTCACTAAAAGAAGTGTACTTTTTACTTGTAGGGCCTCAACCAATTGATAATGCAATTATCTGGAAGCAATTGTGGGATGGTTCATGGTGGCCAAAGCTCGTAATTTTTCTTTATTTGATTGCTTAGGATCACACCCTTACCTAGGATCGCCTTCAAAAAAAAGGCTATGCGGGGTCATCTTCATGTCTAGTATGCTTCCAAATGGAAGAAACAACATAACGCATTTTTATTACTTGTCCCTTTGTAGGATGTATTTGGGAAATTTTCCCAAAAATCTTCCAATGTAGTTTACCATACTCTGGAGATGTTAAAAATTTATTAATTAAGTGTTTTGAAAAACGGTTTAAAATTTTTTTTGTTTTATTGTAATAGCCCCGGGTCAAAATTTCATGTAATAAAAGTTAATAAAGGAAAAATAAGACCAAGGTCATGGGACACTTATTCCAAGCTAAATGTTGGGAAAAATATCCTAGTGGGCATAACTTGTCGCATTTATGGCTAAGGGGAAATTGGCAAAGGTAATGGAAAAGGCTTTGAAAAGGAAAAAAGGCATTATTGGCGTTTTATTTATGAAAATAAAGGAAATTAGGAGAAAAGGAAGATGAAAGGTCACAGGTTTCATGAGGAGGAAATTGAAGGAAAAATAGAGGAAAATGAAGAAATTAGAAGTCTCAATGATGAAAAGGATTCTGAGGATCAGTTCAGAGCTTTTTGTCAGTTTTGTTTTGGAATTAGTCTTAGAGATGAGAATAGAACCAAGAGGAGAAGGAAAGCAAGTAAGCAAATGAAGGAAAAGGAAAGCACAGGAAAGCAAGGATCATATAAGGAAATGTTGGATTAGGCAACTTTAGTAGGAATACTTGCAGGTAACAGATTACATATATGATTTCCTAGCTGGTTTTGGCATGCATGGCATATGCATGTGTGTATTTTTGTTTCTTTGTTGTAGTGGCATGGATTTTTCCGGGTTTTGACAGTGTTTTTAACCTTTCCTTTCCATTTCCGAATCATCATGGTGTGATGGGATTCATTTTTGGTTGAGCTTTGTATTGCAGGAAGGTTTTGGATCCGGGTGAGGTGGTCTCAAGAAAATACCAAGGATTGGGAGTGGAGATGGTTTTCTCTGGGAAGCTCTCAATATGTGGGTGGAGATAAGAAAATTCCTCAAGGGATGGTGAAGGAATTCTGAGGCATCCAAGCTCGATTTGGTTTTGTGATCTCAGGGCTAGTTTAGGTGAGATCACAGTATAGTGAGGGTGGAGGTGGCTTAACCTCTAGATTCCCTTTGTTTTTTATGGATTGGTTTTGCCCATGAGATACCACATTCATGCTTGGAATATGGAATGGGGGTGATTGGCTAAAAGAAAGATTTGGTTTAGCCCAATCTATCTGTTGGGTGGTACATGGAAGTCCCTAACTTTGTTTTCTTTTGCATGTGAATGGTAAGAGCTAAGTTTCTCTTGTATCTTATGACTAAATATACTTGTTATTATGTGGATTTAATGGTTGTTCTATCATAGTTAATTATCTGGTTATATGTTGGTTATAAGTATGGTTTTATGACATATCTAATTTATGGCTCTTATCATGTTTGGTTGATAAATGACTGATTAATGAATGCATGACCTAATTCATGTTATGATAGCTATTGTGAAAATGAATTAATCCTTATTGTTAAACCTCATACAAGTTTCAGATATCTAAGTTCATATACACATTCATGACCTGTAGGTTGCATGTTCATCATGTGTTTGACGAAATGTCAGTCCTGGTTGTGAAAGGATAGGTCAAGTCCCAACTCAAGTTTTGGTTTATAAGATTTTTTTCTATGTCATTTATCATTTCTGGAAGTTTCACTAAGTTCTAGGCAGAGGCCTTAGTCCTAGCCTTGAAGAAGTGGCTCAAAATTTGAGGTTGTTAGCATAGAACTCACTAAAAAGGTCCACAATCATTGGTAGGCAGGCCTATGGGAGTGAATAGAGGCTTACAATCACTTGCATGCCTTAGAAAGTGAGTGGTTGAGGTTCTACATCAGTGAAAAAGAGAGTTATCTCAGGGGTTAGACACGTGGAGGGGTTGGCTTGCTCCTGGAGGTCCTGTAGCAACTGAGGGAAGTCAGTAAGGTCTCAAGTTGTCGACTCCATTTCCTTAAGGTGTTATAGGAGGTTGAGTCTTATCATAGTGACCCTCAGCTCATGTTTACCTCAGGTAAATCCGTGAAAGTGGGTAAATGTTGGAGGAGGCGATTACAGGGTGGTATCACAACAGGTTTCATTCTCTTTGGGTGACATTTGATACCATGGGGTGGTATCGGAGAATGGTTCAAATACTTGGACTGGATGAGCTAGATGCATGTTGTTATGCATGCATTGTCATGCATGAGGTCATCGCATCTATTTTATGTCATCATGATGCTATTAGTATGTTATGATGTTGATGTGTTGGATGAGATAGAGCAGGAGATGTAGATAATCAAAGTGAAGTTGTAGCACTAGACCTCGGGGTAAGAGAAGATCGTCATATAGGTTTGTGTGTTTGGTTAATGTTTGGTATATGCATTGTGGTTATATGTATTCATGTCATCTATAGTTATTATGGTTACATACATGATAGATGTTAGTTAATCAGTGCGATCATATGCATGTGTGTCAGATAGTCATGAATAGTAGTAACTTGTTGTTGTATGCATTATGATCATATGTATTATGATTATGGTCATTACATCTAATATCTTGATGTTATATGTACCATGATAATTTGGATTGGTTTGTGTAGATGGACATATTTATGATATTTAGATATGAGTCAATATACTTGTGATATTGTGTCATAGTAATCTAGACTGACCTGTGCAGATGTGATAGCCTCCCCTGGGATACATTCAGGTATGAGTTTGATTATGTCATCTGTTTGGTTTATTTAACATGGTATTCTTATAGGTTATTTGAAGGTTTTATTAATTTCATGGTATGAGTATGTTTCTATAAGATTGATTGAAGGAATGATCTTACTTTAAGACGCTTGTACTAACACATTATGGTCTGAGACAACTCATATGTGCTTGAGTGCAAGTAGGTGATAGTTGTAGCATTATGTCTAATGACTGTGAGTTGATTATGACATGGTTGTTAGTCTTGGTAAAGGTTGGTTTCAAATTGATGGGCACGGTGTAACATGTGGCTGACATGTGTGAACAGTTGCAGGGAAACATGCTTGGCATTAGCGTGACAAGGTACTAGTTGATTTGTTTACATATCTAATAGTTGGGTGATGTGACAGTACATAGTAAGACTCAATTGCACCAAGGAAAAAGTTAGAAGGAAGGAATTGGGTAAGAATTCCTTTGTCAATGTTTGGAAACCGCAATTCCAAATGAATGAGTACTTTACATACAAAAAGTCTTCTTAACCTTGATTTCGTTTGACATTATGTGGATAAGTTCTATATTCCTGAGCATGTATTTGACAGGTACAACAGTTGTTGTCTAGTTATAGCTGGATCTGTCAAGGGAATTGGAGTCCCTTGAGAAATGATATATGTGCATGTTCGATTACAAGGCAATGTGGTTGGCACAACAAGGTAACATAACTACTATGTTGTTATGTTTATTTATGCGCTGATAGTTATATGTTTATGGTAGTATGATGCAGGGGATTTCATGGTAAAAGAGACTACCATGGAATTTTGAAGAAGGCTCAGGTTGAGATTTCCCTTGGAAGAATTGGGAATCCATGGGGATTGAGTCATGGTGTTTTCCGCTAGTTTGTGCTTTCGGTCTTTTGTGATTTTTCTTCTTCTTGATTTGCAGTTTCGTTTATGTCTGGTGCATGGCCATGCCACTTTGTTATGGTGTCATATTGTTATTATTTCTCATGGTTTTATTTTTTTTTGTTTCTTGTGCTTTCATTTTATGTTTTGAGGGTCTTGGGAATTGGTTTGGGAAATAGGAAAGTTAATGGAGCTGGGGGAGAGATGAATGGAACCTAGAAAGTAATGTAAGACTCAGATGAAGCTCAATACATGTATGAGGGTAGTTGAAGGTATGAATATGAAATTTAGATGGATTGGTTGGGTCCATGGGGATGAATGGATGATGGAAGGATAGTCATGATAAATGTAATAGGAAAGGTAGAGTAGATGGATTTGAGGTGTCAGATGCCTTGGCTATGTTGGGAACTGTTGTTCTCAATGTTGTCCATGTTGTGAATGGATAAAGGGAGTTCTCTTAACCTTGACCTAATGATATCTGGTAATCATGTTGTGATTAGAATTATACTGATGTCTATATATGTATACATGTACGCATGTATGTCGTTGTCTGATAGGGTCGTCAAGGATCATGATTGTTTTATTTTAATGTTTATGTGTATGTATGTATGTCATTGTCTAATGGGGTTTTCAGGGATGATTATTGTGGAAGAATGATTGCTTATGCAAGTGAATAAGATGAAGAAGTTCCTGGAATCAAGTGGACATAGTAGCCTAGACAAATCTATGAGGTTAGTATCATGTGGATATGAATTGATATTACGTGTTTATAATATGCCTATGTTTATGTTATAATAGGTAATGTTGATGGATACGTCAACGGAATGAAAGTAGAGTGATATGTGACATGTTAAGACAACCATGGATAGTGTAAAAGACACTACAAGCAAGGTTTCTTGGTAGAGACAGTGTGGTCTTTGGATGTGCAGTACTGTTGTTGTGTATATGTTGTATATGTAGTGTCTTGTACATTTGGTATTGTGTATGTGTTGCCTATGTAATGATGTGTACATATGGCATTGTGTACATGTTGGATATGCGATGCTATGTACATATGGTGTTGAACGCATGTTGGATATGCGGTACTATGTACATATCGTGTTGAGTGCATGTTGGATATGTTGGGTACATATGGTGCTATGTACATGTTGCATATGTGGTGCTATATACATATGGTATTGTGTGCATGTTGTACATGTGGCTCTATGTACATATGGTGTTGTGTACATGATTGTACATGTAGTGTTGTGTACATGATTGTACATGTAGTGTTGTGTACATGTTGTGTAGGTGGTGTTGTGTACATGTTGTACACGTGGTGTTGTTGTATATATGGTATTGTGTACATATCATACATGATTGTGTTGTATACATGTGCTACTATGTTATGTGTAGTCCTTGTATCGTGACGTGTATTCGTGGTATTTTACGGTGTGTACATATATTCATTATGTTGTACACTGGGTGTAGGTGTATATGTTGTGTTGTACACCTGGTGTAGGTGTATGTGTCATGTTGTACACCAAGTGTACGTGTATGTGTGTCACTATACAATGGGTGTAGGTGTATGTGTTGTGTTGCACACTAGGTGTAGGTGTATGTGTCGTGTTGTACACTGGGTATAGGTGTATGTGCCATGTTGTACACCAGGTGTTGGTGTATGTGTTGTGTTGTACATCAAGTGTAGGTGTATGTGTCATGTTGTACACCAGGTATAGGTATATGTGTCGTGTTGTACACCAGGTGGTGGTATCTGTGTTCTGTTGTACACTTTGTATGTGTATGTATTTTACAGTGTCATGAGACAAACATCTATGGGACTCTTTGGGCCCTTGTTGTTGTTATTGAGGGTTGAGGTGGTTCAATCTTTGGATGCCCTTGTTGATTGATATTGAGGTTTGAGGCATTTAGTCTTGGGGTACCCCTATTGCTATTGAGGTTTGAGGTGGTTTAGTCTCAGGATACCCTTATTGTTGATATTGACAGAGGAGGTGTTTTAGTCTTCAGATTCCCTTGTTGGTTAAAGAGAAGGCACTGGGTGCTTTCCAAGTTTAGAAGTCAATTCAATGTGTGTATGGAAAGGATAAAGAACAAAGGAAAAAGTAAATAACCATTTGAAAGATAAGTATCAATATTTTATTTCAATTTTAATTATGCATGTGATCTATGATTTTGATTTATGATGGTTGCGAGTTGAGATAACAGGATGTGATATGTTTATACATGATTATTTGATTTGCAAGTGTACCTTATTGATGGGCCACCAATGATGTATGATTTGAATTTATTTCAATTCCTTTTTAGTCTAATGAAAATTATGTGCTTGGTACAGGAAAGCATGGAAATGCCCACGTTGGGTGGTTGAAACTGACTGCAAGAATTAACATTATCGGAAAAAGGAATTGGAATAGGCAACATTATTTTGGTAAAGCATTTAGGAGGAGGGCCATTGTAGGACACTGGTACCCAATAGTTTCCATTGATTTCCATTAGCATGATATGACTGGTATAATGGTTTTGAGGCATGAATATGCCTTGGTTTTTGGAACTGTAGATGTGAGGAAACCTTGCCAAGGATGGATAGACCGGGAAAGGGGATGCTGGGGAACTTGGAAGGTGAGTGACTATACAGAAGGGGTTGACCGGATTTCCCAAGGGACTGTGTATGAAAGAAGGGAGGGTTAGGGAATGGATTTTTTTTTTGGCATTAGCATTGTCAGATGGAATCAGATGCACATTAGGAGTGTTCCCTTAAACAATGAGTCAGTAATTGTTCGTTGAAAGGATAAGTGGTGCAAGATTGTAGCACGAGACATTGGATACATATTTGATTTTGATAGTGTATTCTTGACTTCTTGGGAAGGAGGTGAATCCTGGTATTACTTGAGGGTGGAGGTGTGAGCCTATGGATTCCCTTGTTGTTGATGCGGGTATCGTATCCTTTTATTTGTTGGTTGATAAAATGTGTATATGTGTATATTATTGTAAATATTGTATAGCGTTGTGTTATAAATCTCCATGAATATTATGGTTATTTGTTGGTTAAAGAAAACGTCTTATAAAGCACCAGCAAACGATATGATTATCATTTTTTCAACAGGTTTTTCAATGTAAATACTACAACGACATAAGTTATAAAGCTCCATGGGCAGTATGTTTTTCTTTTCAGCAGTTTTTCAAGTTGTAGGTTTCATTAAACACAAAGGATGGTGTTCCCCTAAGGGGGAGGGGTTTGTAACAACTCTAGGTCAAAAGTTCATGTACTAAAAGTTAATAAAGAAAAAATAAGACCAAGGTCATAGGAAACTTATTTCAAGTTGAAAGTTGGGCAAAATATCCTATTGGGAATCACTTGTTGGGTTTATGACTAAGGGGAAATTGGAAAAGGCAAAGACAAAGGCTTTGAAAAGGAAAAAAGGTATTATTGGAATTTTATTTATGAAAATAAAGGAAATTAGGAGAAAAGGAAGATGAAAGGTCATAGGTTGCATGAGGAGGAAATTGAAGGAAAAATAGAGGAAAGTGAAGAAATTAGAGGCCTCAATGATAAAAAGGATTCTAAGGATCAGTTCACAACTCTTTTTCTATTCTTTTTTGGAATTAGTCTTACAGAGGAGAAGAGCACCAAGAGGATAAGGAAAGCAAGTAAGAAAAGGAAGGACAAGGAAAGAAAAGGAAAGCAAGGATCAAACAAGGAAAGGTTGGGTCAGGCAACTTCAACAAGAATACTTGCAGGTAACATATTGCATGTATGATTTCCTAGCTGGTTTTGGCATGCATGGAATATGCATGTATGTATTTTAGTTTCTTTGTTGTTAGTGTTATGGATTTTTCCAATTTTTGACAATGGTTTTAGCCTTGTCTTGTCATTTATGGATATCCATGGTGTGATGGGATTCATTTTTGGTTAAGCTTTGGATTTCCGGAAGGTTTTGAATCCAGGTGAGGTGGTTTGAGGAAAATCCCAATGGTTGGGGGTGGAGATGGTTTTGTTTGGGAAGCTCTTAATAGGTGGTTGGAGACAGGAAAATTCCTCAAGGGATGGTGAAGGAATTTTGCTAGGTCCCTATTGTTAGTATCGGTATCTTCATCCCTCCATCAGAGATCAAATCCTCTTGTTGTATTTCATATTAGGTGTCCCGCCCAGTCAACTACATTCCATTAGGCGCATGGATCATCTAACGATAGTGGCTTCTCCTATAGTTTCTGTCATGTCATTTACCTACTGGCTCATGTTTATTCATCAAAAATTGTATATAGTCACCTTTTTGTCTTGAAGATTGCAGAAGTATTTTCTAGGGTTTCATTGTCATTTAGGTCTAGGGTTTCATTAGGGTTTCATCGAAAAAGTCTCCAAAATGTCTAATAACAGTCAGCAGGCGCATGAGGTGGTTGAATAAAGTTCCAGTACCAATAAATTTCACTTAGAAATGTATTTTTCCTCAAAACTCTGTCTTGAGGCAAAATAGATTATTTTAGGTTTTTACTGTAAAAATTTGATGTAATTTCAGTTTTTCCATATGTAATAACTTCAGTGGCAACCCTGGTCACCTTGCCAAGCTTCAATAGTTCAAAACACCTACAAAACAAGCAAAGCACGAGTCGTTTAGTTCATCACAAAGCTAAAAAGAAGTGAAAAAGTCCAAAAACATAGTTTAAAAAATAAAGTCATTTCAAAACATTGTAAAAATGGGTTTTATGAGCCAAAAAATTAAAAGCTCCTTGTTTATAAGCCATTTCTTCATTTCAAGAGTTCATTTGCAAAGTAGAAGCAAGCAAAGTGATTTTGGTGAGCAAGTGAGAAAATTTGGTGAAAATCGCTCCAAATCCCTGGGCGTGGCGCACTGGGCAAGAGGCATGGCGCGCACAACCGGTGCAGCGCACTGGGCCTCAGACTCCAGTTCAATTTTGCACAGGCGCGACGCATATGCTGGGCATGACGCATTGGGTTGGATGTGCGAAGCACACAGCCTGCAAGCCTGAAAACTGCCAAAGCTTACTCCAAATCGCCCAAAACGCGTGGATTTGTCTTGGTACAAGTAGGTTGAGCCTCCATCTCTGTTTTTTATCCAAGTTTGGTGCTTGCTTCATGGTGGTGTGATTGTTTAAAGAAATAAAACCCTACCTCTTCAAAATTTCCAAAGCAAATTGTGCTAGGGTTTTGTATTCACTGTTTTGCTACCAAGTCCATCCTTTAAATTCCTCCATCACTCCCTTACTCCATTATTTCCCTGATTTCCCTATCCCCTAAATCCACACACCCTTAACTTCATTAATCCCATTTCCCAAAATCCCACATGCAAATTCCCAAACCCTAGTCTTATACTAAAAACTCCCAAACTACTCCCTAATTCCCTATTCCCTTAACTAAACCCTATCCCAACAGTCCCTAAATCCCTCACTATTTTTCCCTCCCCTTACAGTCCCTTGTATCACTCTTCCCTTGGTGGCAAAAAGTCAAAACACACCATCAAGGCAGTTCAACACATCACAACTCACCTATTTCTCATCAAGGAAGCTCCAAGACAGTTTATCCACCAACAGATATGGCATCTGATCCTTCATATGATTATGAAGAGGAGACCCACAGTGACTCACCTACAGAGGGATATTCACTCAGAAGGCCTCATAGAGGTGGAAAACATATTAGAGAAGAACCAACCACTCTTGCTAAATTGCAAGCCTACCCCCTTGCCATCTCTTGTTTTCAACATTAGTCATGTTATGAATTTTGTGAGAAGGTTGCTAGCATTCAGTTTCACCATGAGTTGGCCCACTTATTTGTGTTGCATTTACATGATGGTCAAGCTACTCTAGCTGGTGTCACTTTCACATTAACACCAAAATCCATTTCACTAGCAACTGATATTTCCAACATTGGAGAGCAATGGAACAAGAGGCAGAAAATTGACTGGCAACATTATGAACCATACATCAAGCCTGGCTTTTTGAGACAACTCAAGAGAATGTTTCCTTTTCGGTACCTCAAAGATGAATATGCTCCTTTAATGAAACCGATCATGAAGTATTTCAGCTGTGAGGGCTGGTTCTCCCATTTATATGCCTATCATATCAGGCTGCTGATGCATTTTACCAGGGTAAGGATGATGAACATCCCTTACTTCATGTGCCGAAACATAGAGAAGATGACCACCCTAGTGCAGCACAAGACTCCTCAGCAGCAGTTCAACAATATCTATCATTTTGCTCTCATTAAAATTGTGGTCATTCATCAGCTTGGCTTACAAGGCATCACTTGGGAGGACTTCATCTCTTGTGAGTTTTTCGGAGCTCCACAGGGACCTTCAGACGCTTTGCATGAGACAGGTGGACCTTCTTATCAGCATGAGGGCCATGAGACAGAGACTACTACTATGCTGGTGTTTATTACATATCAGAAGGGCACTAGACAGTTGTTCGCAGCAGCAAAGCGAGTGTTATCTCCACCCGGGGTGGAAGGGGCCTCACTTCTGTCATCAGCACAACAGGTTCAAGACAGAGGCAAGAGGCCACTACAGGAGGAAGGACCATCAGGTGAGCGGGAGACTGATTTCATTCTCATTGAGGGTGATGATATTGATATGGGCCCGCAAAGCACAAATCTTAGAGAAATCATTCAGGAGCAGCAGGTGAACATTGATGCCTTGTCTACCAACTTGGATAGAGCCCAATGGACAATATAGTACCTGGAGCAAAGGAATAAGCAGCTTGAGGACCAACATGTGATTATGGAGTTGCAAAACATTCGGGAGAATCGTCAAGCTGCCCAAAGGAGGAGGGTGGAGTTCACTTCACTTGAGCATGAGATTAATGTCGATAGCGAGTCATGGCTTGAAAGAGTCAATATCCACTTGGAGAGGAAGCTATAGAAGGCCATCAATGAGAATAATATGCTTAGAAATCTGTCATATCATTACTTGTCAAGGAACTTGGTGTGCCAAGCGAGAATCAGGAGTTTAAAGGCAAAGTTGAAGAGAGCATCAAGGAGGAAAAAAGAGGATGAAGGACTTCAGATATTGGTTGAGGCTTCCTTGGCCCAACACCATGTTTGATGAAGAAGACTCAGCCCAAATTTCAAAAAATTTGGAGCACTTTTTGCATTTTTCAAATTTTTGGCACAAAAAACAGGTTTTTCTGCCCTATGCGCCGCACCACGTGGCGCTCGCTTTTGCTAGGAGCCTCCAAAGCACAAAAACTTAGCATTTTTGGATTTTTCATGGAAAAATATGTTTTCCTACCAATGGCCAAGAAATTTGGACAGGTTTTGAGCCCTCAAAAAGGTCAAAAACACTCAAAAAATGACCTCACTGCCCCTATTTTGACACACACGAAGCAGTGTTGGGAGAACTGACTTTGGGAGGGGAAAATGAAGGCCAAATTGAAAAATTATACTTTTTTTGGAAATTAGACAGGTATACCTTTCCAACAAGTACACTTGGAGCTAATTTGGACACCGGGAAGGCTTCCAAAAGTGGGTCCAAACAGGCGCTACGCATAGAGAATCAGGCGCAACGCATAGAGAAAAACTTGCCAGTTTGACCAAGTATTGCTCTGTTTTTCGCCCAACTTTGGCCAGTTTGATTTTTTCACTTTATTAATGGCAAATTTATGATGTAATATAATGTACATTAATGGATCATGATGTAAATATGTCAAATGTTCACTTGTAGAGGTAGATTCATCAGTTTAGAAGTTGTTTGAAACTGAATGATTCAGTTCCCTTGTTTCTAGAGGCATGTTGTTCTGTTGCCTAATTTCTAGTTCTCAGTTTAGAATTAGTTGAAACAGCTCCTAAACTTGTGAGCTCGACCCCTAGAGGCAAGGATGAGCTATGTTTGTCTATATTATGTTGTTTTTTAGTCATTAGCATGGTCGGACTTTTGAGAAAGCCTTGAGCTTCATTATACACTCATATCAGCATTTTGGCTAAGGAAGTGAGACCAGGATTTGCAGCACTCTTCGGGATTCATGTGGCAATTTGTCTTGGTACAGTGCTTTTCTTTGTAATTGTGAATTTTCTTATATGTCATGTATTCCATTCTCTATCTTGTTTATTCTGAACTAAACAAACAAGAGTGTAAGTAGAATCCATTGAAATTGCAGTGCTCTACTTGAAGTTTGCTTTAGTTTCTTGATGTTTTCAGTTGTTTGGGGAGGATCCATGATTGTTATTGCCCTCTTCAACACCTCACCTGTCTATTCCTTCCATCTCATTCAATTTTAAGTGCCAAAAACAATTGCCTACCTTGCCCCATTGAGATCTCTGCAGGACTGAGCCTTAATCCCCACACCCAAAATCTACCTTTCCATCTGAGCCAACAAAAACATAATTCTATTAAATCAAACTCTCTTGCACATATACCTAGCCTAAGATCAGTACTTCTATCAGTCATCTCAACCCCTCATCGATAATAATTTGTTGTGATTGACCCAGAGAGAGCCCTCTCCTGACCTGGTAGGGCTAGCTACCAGGCTGAGTGTGGTTTGATGTTGGCTCTGGATCCTACCTTTTCAGCCTGAGGTAAATCTAGGCCCTAAAACCTATAATACTAGTGATTACCCCATTACTATTGTAGTTGTATCCCTTATTAATATTGTTGTGCCCCTATTGTCCCCATATTGTTATTACTGTGCCCCATAGAATCCCTCTATTGTTATTTTTGTGGCTTTATATTATTATTGTTAGGTCGGCTGGGTTATATTGTGACTCCTTAGACTCCTATATATAAAAAGGAGGTTTTGTCATTTGAATCATCCAAGAATTGTTCATTTATGTAATGTAAAGGAGGTAGCCCCCTCGAAGAGGCTAAATTCTAAGGTGTTGATCTATCTTTTCTATCTTTTTGTGAGCTGGTTTCATAACATTTGGTATCTAAGCTTTGGATTCTGGGGTTTCGCTACTCCAAATAGGTAATCGTGGCATTTTCACTATAACTTTTTTTTCTACGAATTTTCAGAAGCTAAAAGAAAAACCCATTTGAGACAAAATCGTACTAAACCTCGGATTCAAATTTCATAGCTTTTCACACTATATTTGCAGAGATATGATCTGAGAAAGTTGGTCTTTTTGCAGACTCCTGAATTACATTCCAAACAAGTGACCTGGGGAAAATCGTCATAACTTTCTCTCTAAGCATCGGATTGAAATTTCGTAAGAAGGTACAAAAAGAGGACGGAATGTAGTTTCGTGTCTATATTTTTCAGAGCCAAAGGTCGAAACAGTGACTCGTAGCACGTCATACAAGTTCGCTCTACTGAACTAGTATATAATCAGGTCACTGTGGGAGATTTGGCATAACTTTTACCTGGAGAATCCAATTTGGATCAGACTGGTGGCATTGGAAAGAGGACACAGAGGGCTACTACAGGTCGCAATTTCAGAACTAGATGATCCGAAATTACAAAGATACATCAGATTCAATATCAAGCTCCTACAAAGTGAAAAAAGGTGTGTAGTTTTTTTTTTTTAATTTTTGCATAAGCTTGGTTTGAAAAACTAATTTGAAGGAATTCAAAGGGCATAGTAAAGCATTATTATCAGTAATTGATGCCCCGAGGAAAGAAAATGCAAACACCTAGTAAGCAACCTGAAAGCTCTAGCATGACTCATGAAGAAGAGGAAGAAATGCAACATGATATATCAAAATTATGAGACCAAGTGCAACAAGTGTCACTTGCACAAAAAGTAATAGAATCTAAGATGGATGGTTTAAAGAAAGATGTAGAAGCTAATATGGATGGTTTAAAGAAAGACGTGGAAGCTAATATGGACGATTTGAAGATAGATTTGAAGACAAATTTGAAGACAGGCATGGAAGATTTGAAGACAAGTTTGACAAAGTTTCTACAAGAAATGCTTACTAATGGTGAAAGGGTGGTAAAGGAAACTCGTGATGAGAACAAAAGAAATGTTAATAATGATTTCATAGACTCTAATGTTGGACTGAAGACCCTCCATATTCCACAAATCAATATGAGGAAGTTTGATGGCAAGGATCCCGTAACATGGATATTACAAATGGAGCAATTTTTCGATCTCAATAATGTGCAAAACACACAAAAGGTACGTATTGCAACTTTATATTCAGAACCAAATCAATTTGTATGGTATCAATGGCTTTTCTCTCGTAAACAAATTATTACTTAGGCAATTTTTATGGAAGAATTGACAACACATTATGAGGATACAAAAAGCAACACTTTTTTTAGCCAATTGATAAGTCTCAAACAAAAGGGTTCAATAATGGAGCACATTTAGGAGTTCAAAAAATTGAACATAAGGGTAAAAAATATTCCAGAGGAGCATAGGATTGATGTGTTCAAGGGACTTTAAAGGATAATATCCAACATGATGTTCGCCTTTGGGAACTTGATTCATTAGAGAAGACATTCAGGTTAGCAAGAAAAATGGAAAGCAAAATTATGGCAACCAAGAAGCATACCACTCACAACTATAAAGATGGAAGTGTTGTTGCCCCTATTTTTCCACAACTTATAAGGTTGACACCACAACAATTGGAAGAAAAAAGAGCAAAAGGGCTTTGTTACAGTTGTGATAGCAAATACGCTAAAGGTCATAAGTGTGATGAGAAGAAATTATTCTACATAGATTGTGAAGAGGAAGAAGAAAAGGAGCAAGAAAGGTCAAAAGAAGAGGATATACTCCAGGAACAAAGCCTAGATAAAGAAGAAATGAAGCCGACCATATATTGTAATTCATTGGATGGAATTACCACTCCTCAAACCATCAAGATAGAAGGAAAAATCAAGAAGAAAAAGGTAATAGTGTTGATTGATTAAGGAAGTACCCACAATTTTATTCATTGTAAGATAGCAAAAGAATTGAATTGCTTCCTATATCCAACACCAGAGTGTCAAGTGATGGTTGCAAATGGAGGAACGATAAATTGCTTTGGAAAGTGCCATAATATCAAGCTATCCATGGGAGAATATGTATTGACTAGCCCAATTCTTTCCATTCCAATGGGAGGCGCACATGTTGTACTAGGAGTCCAATAGCTACAATCCTTGGGTACAATAACTTTTAATTTTCAAGAGCTTTTCGTGAAATTTTTTGTAGAAGGAAAGGAAGTTGAATTAAGGGGTATTGCAAGGAAATCGGGAAAGATAATCAACTCTAACGGTATGACAAAGCTTCTAAAAAAGGAAAAAAGAGGTGTAATTGCACAATTATGTTCGCTAGATGTTTCCACATCGGAATCATCTATTTCTCCAGATCTCCAAAAAGTCTTGGACAATCATTCCAAGGTATTTGAGACTCCCAAAGGTCTCCCACCTATTCGTGATCATGATCATGCTATTCATCTGATTCTAGGAAGTGTTCCTCCAAACATCAGGCCGTACAGATATCCCTATGCCCAAAAGAGTGAAATTTAACGTATGGTTGCAGAAATGCTAGAGGCTGGTATAATTCAACCTAGTCAAAGTTCTTTCTCTGCTCCAGTAGTATTGGTGCACAAGGAGGATGGATCATGGCACATGTGTTTGGATTATAGGGAGCTCAACAAGCTCACTATTAAAGATAAGTTTCCCATTCCTGTCATTGATGAATTACTGGATGAATTGCATGGATCAATTTACTTCACCAAGTTGAATCTTCATTCAGGATATCATCAATCAGAATGAATACTGAAGACATTCTGAAAACAACATTTAGAACTCATGAGGGTCATTATGAATTTTTGGTCATGTGTTTTGGCCTTAACAATGCACCTTCTACATTTCAAGGTTTGATGAATTCCATTTTCAAACCCTTCCTTAGAAAATTTGTGTTAGTATTTTTTGACGATATACTAATCTACAACAAATCTTGGAAGGATCATGTTGAAGATGTTGACAGGGTGCTACAACTATTGGAGGAGAAACAATTATATGCAAAAAGATCCAAATGTTTCTTTGGAGTACAAGAGGTGGAATATCTGGATCATATTGTATCTCATGAAGGAGTTAAGGTAGACCCTAGCAAAATTAAAGCCATTAAAGAATGGAAAATCCCCACATCCATAAAGTATCTGCGAGGATTTCTCGGGTTGACAGGGTATTATCGCAAGTTTGTTAGGAATTATGGGAGAATAGCAGCACCTCTAACAACATTATTGAAGAAAGATTCATTTTCATGGACTCCAGAAGCAACAAAGGCCTTTGAGCATCTTAAAGAGGCAATGTGCCAAGCACCGGTCTTAGCTACACCGGACTTCACAAAAACATTTATTATGGAATGTGATGCTTCAGGAAATGGAATTAGTGTTGTTTTAATGCAAGATGAAAGACCCATTGCTTTTGAAAGTCATCCAATCAAGGGAAAGTTTTTACATAAAGCTATTTATGAGAAGGAAATTTTGGCAATACTACATGCACTTAAGAAATGGTGACCCTACCTAATGGGAAGACACTTCAAGGTAAAAACGGATCATGATAACCTTAAATACTTTTTAGAACAAAGATTATCCTCCAAAGAGCAACAAAAGTGGGTCACAAAGATGTTGGGTTATGGCTTTGAAATCATCTACAAAAAAGGGAAGCAAAATGTGGTGGCAAATGCACTCTCAAGAAATAATGAGGATGTGGAAGCATTGTTGTGCGCCATTTCTATTATCCAACCAGATTGGATAAACGAAGCAAGGGAGGAATGGAAGAATGATGAAGAAGTGTGGGCACTTATTCGAAAGTTACAACAAGATTCCAGAACATCTGATACATTTAGCTGGAAAAATGATTCGTTATGGTACAAAGATCGCTTATACCTCTGTAAGAATTCCCAACTCAAACAAAATATTCTTATGGAATTGCACACTTCTCCCTTAGGAGGGCACTCAGGATTTTTTAAAACTTACCACAGGGTTAAGAAGTAATTTTTTTGGGATGGCCTTAAATCGGATATTCAAAAGTTTGTGGCGGAATGTTTGGTTTGCCCACAAAATAAAGTTGAAACAATTAAGACCCTAGGTCTATTACAACCTTTATCCATTCCAAGCCAATGTTGGGATGAGGTTTCAATGGATTTTATCACAGGTTTACCCAAGTCTGAGGGAAAGAGTGTCATCATGGTGGTAGTTGATAGACTTACCAAGTATGCACACTTTTGTGCATTATCACATCCATTTAAAGCCAGTACAGTTTCTACTGCATTTATGGAAACAATTCAAAAGCTACATGGAAACCCAAAGATTATTGTAAGTGATAGATATCCTATTTTCACTGGAAATTTTTGGACAGATATGCATTCATGACTTGTAGGTTGCATGTTCAACATGTGTTTGATGGAATTTCAGTCCTGGTTGGGAAAGGTCATGTCAAGTCTCGGTTCAAGTTTTGGTTTATAAGCTTTGTTTCTATGTAATTTATCATTTTTGAAAGTTTCATTGATTTCTAGGTAGAGGCCTGAGTCCTAGCCCTAAAGAAGTGGCTCAAAATTTGGGGTCACTGGCATAAAACTAACTGGAAAATTCCACAGTCACTGGCAGGCAGGCCTATGGGAGCGACTGGAGGCTTACAGTTGCTTGCATGCCTTGGAAAGGGAGCGGTTGAGGCTCTATGTCAATGAAAAAGAGATTTATCTCAAGGGTTGGACACTTGTAGGGTTTGGGTTGCTCCTGTAGGTCCTGTAACACCTAAGGGAAGTCAGTAAGGTATCAAGTTGTTGACTCCATTTCCTTAAGGTCTTATAGGAGGTTGAGTCTTATCATAATGACCCTAAGCTCATGTTTACCCCCAGTAAACCAGTTAAAGTGGGTAAATGTGGGAGGAGGTGGTTGCATTTATGCACTTGGTAATTGGATCTTTGAAATGAAGAAAAGAACAACATCTATTTTTAAAAATATCATCCTCCAAAACATTCGGGAGATAGTTTTGGTATCCTCCTTCACAAAGGAAAATTGGCTAGCCAACGAGTGTGAGGATTATATTTTAAAAAACCTTGATCTTCACCCCTATATGTTGATTACCTCTCCATATACTACACTGGGATCTAAGTATAACAAAAAAAAATCATTTTCACCTCCTCCAATAACCTTCATGAAATTGAGCTTTGATGGAGCTTCCAAGGTAAACCCTGGAGCGGCCAACAATGGAGGGATCATATGAGATGATAATTCCTACCATATGCATGTATATCCATTCTCCTATGGCATCACAATTAATAATATTGCAGAATTTCTTTCTTTGGAGAAAGGATTACAAATTGCTGCCAAAGAAGGGTATTTCTTGCTGCAGGTCCATGGAGACTCTTAACTTGTCATACAATGTTTACATAAGATATTACATGGCCACCCAATGGGTAAATTGAATCACGTTTGTCACCTTCAAGAAGTGGTCTTAAATATTAAAAACCTACTTTGAAATTTCAACTATATTATTCCTCAGCATACAAGGCGGGAAGGAAATAGTGTGGCAGACAAAATAGCTAATTGGGGTAGTCTCAAGAGACACCTTCCCTTTTATGAGTCATGGAGGATCGCATCACTTAGGGAAGACATCCAAAAAATCAAACAGTGGGTGGAACAAGACAAATATAGAATAAAAGGTAACATCTGTGATGTGGGTGGTATTATAGGTCCTAGTGGAGTGAGGCAGCATGATTAACATGCTTGACATTTGAATGGCACACGGGATGGTGAAACTGGGTTCAAGAGCCACACTCTTCACCTGTCACTGTCTCATCTATGTGTGGCATCCTTGTTGGAAATAATACTGAGAGGGGGGGGGGTGAATCAGTATTATCTAGCAATTTAATAAATCTTCCTTATTTGATCTTTGAATTATTTTAGCATGTTAGTACCATAAAATAATGAGCATGAAAAACAGATAGTCACACCAAAGAACACAAGATGTAAGGTGGAAACCCAATGTGGGTGAAAACCACCTGCTGCAATACGTCTCTATCTTCTTTCAATTTAGAAACTTCTTTTACAATGATTTTGTACTGGTGCAGTCCTTTACCAGTACGCAGGCTGCAACCTGCAGAGAGCTACAACTCTCTCTCTCTCTCGTTTTCCAGTCTACTCCTGGAAGGGAGCTACAACCCCCTACTTCTTTTCATAAAGCATAAGATAATCAACAAGTACATAACAGATATAGATCACTACAGATATCAGATCAGCAACAACAGAACTAACCCAGAACGCCTTATCAATAGAGAAATTCAATCAACAGAACATCTTTAAAACAGAGACGCAGATTTTCTTTCTGTGGCCTGCGACCAGACGCCGTTAACCTTCTGCTACTCTGCGTCCACACGCAGATATCCCTCTGCTCCGCTGCGTGCCCCGCACTGTTCCTTTGACTGCTCTGCGTTCTGTTGCTTCAGGGACGCACCCAAAGATACTATCGCGCCGCGTCTTTTGCTACAGAGACACGCCTGAAAACACTATCGCGCCGCGTCCTTCTGCTTCAGAGACGCACCTGAACCTTGATCGCCCTGCGTCCCCACGCAGGTCTCTCTCTACTGTGCTGCGTCTTGGCGCACTTACCCTTTACAGTACCTGCGTCCCGGCGCACTTTTCTTCCACTGAACCTGCGTCCCTTCAGATATAAATGATATGAAGACTTCAAGACTAACCCAAACAGTCAGATCTACAGATCTGATCATGCGCCATAGAGATCACAGTCCATTAGAAGATTCGCCCTCTTAGATCTGGACTAGATCTCACCAAATAAGATATTCAACCAAAGATAATGCTAAATCCAAATGAACTCCTTTGCTTTATATAGGCAAGCTCCTCCCCAAAACATGGAACAATACCACGAGCCGACACCATAGGAACACAAAACCGTCGGCTAGATACCACACAAGAAACCCCCACATGCTTTTTCTCTGCCTTGAAATGTGTGCACTGGGTGGACGCACCCCCTGAACGGCTGGCCAGCGTCGCTGGACGCGGACCCTACATGGTGTACCTGCGGGTACGCACCTCCTGAACTGGTTTCCTGCGTCTTTCTTAATTTTCAACAAACAGAGAGCCTTGCCACTGGAGTTGCCATCAAGTACAACATCTGTAACATACAGTCATACCAGAAAACATAATGCCAACAATCTCCCCCTTTGGACTTGATGGCAACCTTACAAACTTCAGCTTCATTCTCCCCCTTTGACATCAAGGGCAAAGGGTATGCTCCCCCTAAGCTCATGCTCCTCCAGATCTGCAACAAATAATCAGAGATCCACCATGAAAGAGATAGAGACATATTGCAGCTATTTCCAAGATCTCCTTCTCCATAATGCCAACAATGCATTATGTGCTCCCCCTGAGCCTGTACCACCAATAAGAAGATGTTCAACAATAAGATGATGCATCAACAACCCCCAGCTTTTGCCTGAGGTATTCAAACGTGTCCCTGGGCAATGGTTTGGTGAGAATATCAGCAACTTGTTCCTTGGAAGGAACATACTCCAACTTGACTTTCTGTTCAAGCACTTGTTCCCGGAGAAAATGATACTTGATTGGTATGTGCTTGGTTTTTGAATGCATAACAGGGTTCTTTGAGATGCTGATTGCACTTGTATTATCACATAAGATGGGGATTGGTGGTGTACAAGTGATTTGAAAATCCTGCAAAGTCTGCATCATCCAAAGAAGTTGGGTGCAACAAGATGCAGCAGCAACATATTCCGCTTCAGCTGTAGACAAGGCGATCGAACTCTGTTTCTTGCTGAACCAAGATACCAGTCTGGAACCCATAAAGAACGCACCACCACTTGTGCTTTTCCTGTCATCCACGCTTCCGGCCCAATCTGCATCTGTATAAGCATGAAGAGAAAGATCTGTATCTCTAGGATACCATAAGCCATAATTTTGAGTCCCTTGAAGATATTTGAAGATTCTCTTTACTGCCTGAAGATGAGTCTCCTTCAGATTTGCCTGAAATCTTCCAACTATTCCAACTGCATGCATGATGTCCGGTCGGGTACCTGTCAAATATAGTAAACTTCCAATCATAGATCTGTAGGTTGGTTGATGTACTGCTGCAGATTCATCATTTGCACTGAGACTACATCCTGTGACCATGGGTGTACATACTGGTTTTGCATCTTCCATGCCATATTTCTTCAAAATCTGTTTGAGATACTTGGTTTGAGATAAAAAGATTCCTCCTTCCTTTTGTTGGATTTGCAAACCAAGGAAATATGTCAGTTCTCCTAGCAAGGACATTTCAAATTCTTTCTGCATGACCGAGGCAAAACTTTGACTCATAGCTTCTTCATTGCTGCCAAAAATAATGTCATCTACATACACAACAAGTATTAGCAATTTGTCATTTTCAACTTTTATATACAGATTGCTATCTGCTGAACCTTTTGAAAAACCTTGTTGATGAAGATATTTGTCCAACCGGTAGTACCAAGCCCTTGGAGCTTGTTTGAGACCATAGAGAGCCTTTTTCAATCGGCATACAAGATTTGGATCATTTCCAAGAATGAACCCATCTGGCTGTTCAATGTACACTTCTTCTTCCAAGTCTCCATTCAGAAAGGCTGATTTCACGTCCATTTGAAATACTTTGAAGTTTTGAAAACTTGAGAGAGCAAGGAACATTCGGATGGCCTCAAGTCTTGCAACAGGAGCAAAAGTTTCTTCAAAGTCTATTCCTTCTTGCTGCGCATACCCTTTACAAACAAGTCTGGCTTTGTTTCTAATTACTTCTCCATTTTCATTCAATTTATTTTTGAAGACCCATTTTGTTCCGATAACATTCTTATCCTTTGGTCTAGGAACCAACTCCCAAGTGTTGTTCTTTTCGATTTGCTCAAGTTCTTCATCCATTGCTTTTACCCAACATTCATATTTGCATGCTTCTTTCACATTTTGTGGTTCAGTAGAGGATAGTAATGCCAAATAGCTTGAGGCTTCTGCAATTGTTCTTCTTGTTTGTACACCTGCTTCTTTCTGCCCCACAATCTGAGATTCTGGATGATTCTTCTGAACATATCTGGATGGAGTTTTCTCTTCTATTCTTGTCTGCTCCTCTGGTTCTTCTTGAGGTTCTTCTTGAGGTCCTTCTTCTTCATCATTCTGTCTTTGAGGGTAGCCTTCATCTTCTTCGATATCTTCCCGATGTACTTGCCTAGGAATGTATCCCTTCTCATCAACCACCACATCAATGCTGTCAACAATTCTGCCAAGTCTTTTATTGTAGCACTTGTATGCTTTGCTATGTGGAGAGTAACCAAGAAGAATGCCTTCATCTGCTCTAGGTTCAAGTTTGCCAAGCTGCTCATCAGTATTCTTGATATAGCATTTGCTCCCAAAGATTTTGAAATGCTTTACCGAAGGAGTTTTACCACTCCAGAGCTCATGAGGAGTTTGAGTGCTGTTTACCCGGACATTTGTCTTGTTGAGAATAATAACCGCAGCATGTGCAGCTTCACCCCAGAAAGTTGCGGGAGTTCCTGATTCATCAAGCATAGCACGAGCCATTTGTTGGATTGTTCTGTTCATTCTTTCAACAACTCCATTTTGCTGAGGAGTTCTAGCTGTAGAGAATTCTCTCCTTATGCCATGTTCATCACAGAAATCGAAAAATTCATTTGAAGTAAATTCCCCACCTCTGTCGGATCTGAGGCACTTAATTTTGTGACCTGATTCATTTTCAACCAAGGCTTTGAAGGATTTGAATTTTTCGAAAGCTTCATCTTTGTGCTTCATAAGTCCTAACCAGACAAACCTGGAGAAATCGTCAATAAATAATATCAAGTATTCCTCTCCTCTAGGTGTTCTTTTCCTAAAAGGACCACATGTATCTGTATGTACTAGCTCAAGAGGCATGCTAGCTGATCCTTCCTTCTCTGGAAAGTTAGTCCTGGTTTGTTTTCCAAACTGACATGATTTGCATATGGTGTTGTCAGGAATTTTGATATCTGGAAGATCGCGAACTGCCTGATATTTGCATGCTTTCCTTATTTGTGAGAAGCTTAGATGTCCCAACCTTCGATGCCATAACCAGTGCTCTTCATCCTTGCTCAGATAGCATTGTTGTTGTCCTTCTTCAAATATGTACAGATTATTTGGAGTTCTTTTGCCTTTGAGTACTGTTTTACCTGTATCAAGATCATGAACAAGACATCCATTCGATCTGAAAATAACCTCGGTCCTTTGATCACACATTTGGCTGACACTTAGAAGATTATGCTTCAATCCATCAACATACAAAACATTTCCAGCCTTGACCTTTCCTTTTAACTGAGCAATGCCTTTTCCTTTTATAGTTGCAGGAGTATCGTTTCCAAAAGAGACTTTCTTTCCTTTTTCTAGAACAGAATAAGATTCAAGTTTTTCTTTATCACCTGTCATATGCTTCGAACATCCACTGTCAATGTACCATAGATTTTCCTGTCCCTCTGCATAAAATGCTATTCCACATCTTTCTGTTTGAGGTTCCTTTATTCTCCATGTTTTGGTGCTTGAGGCTTGCTCCTTTTTCTGCTGAAACCTGCTCTTGCATTGAGATTCTTCATGACCAAAGTTATTGCAAATAGAACATTCGACTTCATTTTCAAGAACCGAAAAGTTGTTATAGGTCCTTTTTGTCATCCCTGTCATACTTCTTTGTTTTTGAGCTTCCCTAGTCATGATTGTTTTATATGCAACACATTGAGCTGCTTTGTGACCAAAATTATGGCAAGAAAAGCATTGTCCATTGAAGAAGCTTCTGCGGTTATTGAATCTACCTGCCAACTGATTGTAATTTCTATTTTCATCTATTCTTGAACCAAACTGAGAAGATTTTACCTATGGCTGGTTGTAGCTTTTGTTCACCCTTAAGATGGATTGCCCCTGATAGTTTATGTTTGTATTTTGTCCCTGCTTTACCTGATTATCTTCATTGTTCTTCTGCTCATTTCTTCTTGCCGCATCAAGATAACTTTTTGAGGTGGATGCTTGAGAGGTTTCTCCATTGTAACCCAAACCTGTCTTGTTTAGAGGAGACCGCTGCACATTGATAATCTCATCCAAAGTTTCAGATCCTTTGACAAACTTAAGATTAATAGCTTTTGTTTTCTCAATTTCTTTTCTGAGACCAACAATTTCACCTTCTAGTTTTTCAAGATGTTTTTCTTTTCATCAATTTGAAATTGTAGAGTATCAATGATCACATTCTTTTCTTCTATACATCTCTTGAGTCTAGTAATTTCATCATAGAGGTTATTCACATCTACAGCATCCTCATAATCATCATCTTCAAATGCCATTAACAACTTATATTTATTACCTTGTTCATCTTCATCACTGTTTGATAAAACATCACTATCTTCATGGGTGTAGTAGCTTTTCTTATTTGCACTTTGTTTCTTGTTCCATCTAGCAGGTTCCTTTCCTTTATCCTTATAAGGACATTTTGCAGCATAATGACCTACTCTTCCACAAGCAAAGCATTTGAAAGGTAACTTACCTCTGAACCTTCCAGAACCCCTTTGAAGATTTCTGACAAAATTTGATTCTTCTTCCTCTTCTTCTGGAACATGGCTTGCTTCATAGTAATCTTCTTTGCCTGATGCCTTAAAAGCAGCTTCCCTTCTGTCTGATGGACCTCCCTTTCTCATTTCATAAGTAGTTAGAATTCCATGTAGCTGAGACATAGTGAGAACACGGAGATTTTCCTTTTCTTCTATTGCAGATACTTTAGATTCAAACTTGGGGGATAATGATCTTAGAATCTTTTGAACTACTATAGCCTCTTTTATTTCTTCACCCAAATTTTTCATACAATTAACAATCTCATCTACCCGAAGAAAATAATTAGCAACACTTTCATCATTATACATCTTGAGAGTCTCATATTGAATCCTGAGAGTTTGAAGTTTAGCTTGTTTTACCTGTTCATCTCCTTCATAGCTCGTGACCATTTTGTCCCATATCTCTTTTGCTGATTTGAAGTGCATTACCTTCATGAATTCTGTTTGGGATATACTTCCTAATAGAGTACTGACTGCTTTTGCGTTTGTTTCATACTTCTTTTTCTCAGCTGGATCTGTAGGAGTAGCTGAAGGAAAAGCATAGCCTGTTTCTACAATGTCCCAAACTTCTGTACCAAGAGATTGAAGATATGCAGTAACTCTTACCTTCCAATAATTGAAGTTTGTCCCATCAAAAATCGGTGGCCTGATTGATGCTTCTCTCTCGTAGTTGCTCATGATGAACGATCTACCTTCAAGCGATCAAGCTTCTCTGAAGGACCTGGCTCTGATACCAATTGTTGGAAATAATACTGAGAGGGGAGGGGGGTGAATCAGTATTATCTAGCAATTTAATAAATCTTCCTTATTTGATCTTTGAATTATTTTAGCATGTCAGTACCATAAAATAATGAGCATGAAAAACAGATAGTCACACCAAAGAACACAAGATGTAAGGTGGAAACCCAATGTGGGTGAAAACCACCTGCTGCAATATGTCTCTATCTTCTTTCAATTTAGAAACTTCTTTTACAATGATTTTGTACTGGTGCAGTCCTTTACCAGTACGCAGGCTGCAACCTGCAGAGAGCTACAACTCTCTCTCTCTCTCGTTTTCCAGTCTACTCCTGGAAGGGAGCTACAACCCCCTACTTCTTTTCATAAAGCATCAGATAATCAACAAGTACATAACAGATATAGATCACTACAGATATCAGATCAGCAACAACAGAACTAACCCAGAACACCTTATCAATAGAGAAATTCAATCAACAGAACATCTTTAAAACAGAGACGCAGATTTTCTTTCTGTGGCCTGCGACCAGACGTCGTTAACCTTCTGCTACTCTGCGTCCACACACAGATATCCCTCTGCTCCGCTGCGTGCCCACGCACTGTTCCTTTGACTGCTCTGCGTTCTGTTGCTTCAGGGACGCACCCAAAGATACTATCGCGCCGCGTCTTTCGCTACAGAGACGCGCCTGAAAACACTATCGCGCCGCGTCCTTCTGCTTCAGAGACGCACCTGAACCTTGATCGCCCTGCGTCCCCACGCAGGTCTCTCTCTACTATGCTGCGTCTCGGCGCACTTACCCTTTACAGTACCTGCGTCCCGGCGCACTTTTCTTCCACTGAACCTGCGTCCCTTCAGATATAAATGATATGAAGACTTCAAGACTAACCCAAACAGTCAGATCTATAGATCTGATCATGCGCCATAGAGATCACAGTCCATTAGAAGATTCGCCCTCTTAGATCTGGACTAGATCTCACCAAATAAGATATTCAACCAAAGACAATGCTAAATCCAAATGAACTCCTTTGCTTTATATAGGCAAGCTCCTCCCCAAAACATGGAACAATACCACGAGCCGACACCATAGGAACACAAAACCGTCGGCTAGATACCACACAAGAAACCCCCACATGCTTTTTCTCTGCCTTGAAATGTGTGCACTGGGTGGACGCACCCCCTGAACGGCTGGCCAGCATCGCTGGACGCGGACCCTGCATGGTGTACCTGCGGGTACGCACCTCCTGAACTGGTTTCCTGCGTCTTTCTTAATTTTCAACAAACAGAGAGCCTTGCCACTGGAGTTGCCATCAAGTACAACATCTGTAACATACAGTCATACCAGAAAACATAATGCCAACAATCCTTATAGTCATCAACATCCTAATCACCTGCCCTCATCACATTGTTTTAAATGTGGTAAATTGGTTATAGATGGGTTTGAGTACGACATTCCTTTTGTTAAAAAGTTCCATCCCTTAGAGACTGTAATGGCTAGCCTCTCTCATGGCGATTTGGTTTCAAGAAGAAGAGGCCCTAACACACAAATTGAAAAGCTCATTCATGAGTGCATGATTTTGGGTTTTATTGAGCTTGTTAAAGTGCATGCCAAGTCCTACACGTCTCTCCACGAATTTTGCACACTTTGGCATTCTCTTTCATCTGATTCATCCTTTCACGTCTCTGCTCCATTATATATGCATGGGAAACATCTCAGGGTGGCGGTTTTGCTATGCTTTTCATTTTGTTTTGGAAGAGTTCCAACCGACATGCTTCTCCTAGATGTCGAGGTTGGTTTCTCCAGATTCTATGGAAGGTGTGTTTTGGTACCAAATTTTCTCTCATTATTGTTGTTTTTTACCATCTAGTCGCTTACTTGTATTGTATCATCTCTATAGTTTCTCCATTTTATGCAGGGGTCAATGTTCTTCGTATTAGTTTTCCATAACATGGGGTCATGTCCTTCTTTCGATTTGGTCATTGTGTTGCCCACTTTATCACCTCAAATCTCTGTTTCTGTAGACATCTCGTTTAATTGTCCTGTATTAGTATGTAGAGTTTGGTACCCTGGTACCTCCTCTATTTGATTTTGATATTGTTAATGGTTAGGTTAATTTTGTAGTTACCGTAAGTTTTTTGGCTTCATTTTCTCTTTGTCCTTCATGAACTATGGTCTTTTGGGACTTAGGGTTAGCATATTTGTTTGAGCCTCATCTCACTGTGTTATATCTTCTACCAGCACAAACTTTGCTCTTCTTTCTCCTGGTGGATGATGTTTTAGTTATCCCCAGTTTCTCTACATCCATAACGCTATATATACATAATTATTTGTTGTCAGTGTCTCTACCATTTTCCATTTATCCTAGTTCCTATATAAACATGGCCCTTAGGTAGTGTTTTCGCAGTCGTCATGGTGGGGCATTAGGTTCATCTTCATCTCGTCGTTGTTTGTTCGGATGGGATTCAATTTTCAACCACTTTGATTCAGTTCCTTCGGAAGTGAGTAATGAAATTATTCACTTAGAAGCAAAGGAGCTTGGGGACCATTTATATTTTTCTGACTCTAAGATTAGTGATAACTTCCTCGGGTGGATTCCTTACCTAGGTAAATTCGAAAAGAGGAGGCTTCACTTCCTTCACTCCTTGTATATGCATCATCAATTAGAAACACTGCTCCATATGGTCATTCAGAACAAGCAACTTGACAATTATAAACTATTTGTAGGGTCAGAGGAAATCAAGAGAATTCTTCGGGATATTCACTACAATTTGGATGATATTGTGACCAGGCTAACGATGGTGGAGAATTTTGTGGTATATTGAGTCTGATGCATAACTCGAAGCTTCAACAATCATTAATGTTGGATTGTTGAGATTCCTCCTCAAGGGAACTCCTCTCCACTCTCTCTCGTCATCATTTTGGACTAATAGTTCACCATAGACATTGCACTTCTTTTTGCAACTGGTTATTATGATTTTTTGTTCTAAGTTGTCATAATGGGTTGATGGCATACCACTTATCTAATTATAATAAATAAGTAGTTCACAAACAAACAAACAAACAAAATATTTAAATAAAGTATAATAATTTCCCGCTATCCTCTAATACTAATCATAAATAAGTGAAACGGCCCCTCTTCTATGTTTTATCCAAATTTTCTCAATACCAAACACTCCGAACAAATCATTATCAAATAATTCATTCTAAATTTCATATCTACCCACCATTATATCACTGATCTGATCAATGCTTATTTTGACTCTAAACTTCTATCTCTTTCTTTTAAATGTAACTTCCAAAGTTCACATTTTTATTCTTTACATTTTACAGCCAACCTTTCTTTTTACTTCTCTACTCCCGATCAATCTATGATCCATTCTCCACTCACTCTAAATCCACCGCTATATCATCTGCATTTAATGCTTCTTTTCTCTTTTATCTTTTTCAGCAAGCATGTCCTTCCTCAACTACCTCTACATTTTTCTCCACTGCGATATCCTGCCTCTTAGTCTTACACTGATTAGGTCATCCTCTACAAATATTGAGGGATATGGGTACATATGGATTACATTCACCTTTACATCTGAAAATATTTATTACTGTTTTTCAAGAATTGTTTTATGTAGATAGACTATATCGACAGCGGGAGTCTAACCAGGTATTTATTGGGGTTTTAAAATTATTTAGTTGATTGTTGTTCAAAATTTTATAAAAAATCGAGAAAGTCATAGATTTTAGTTATCGAATTTGCGTTTTTTCGATATGTTGAGTCGATTTAAATACCTGAAATAAAATTTTCAACATTCACCCTACTTAAAGTAATTAATTAGTTTAAAAGTTTTTCAAATTCGCATTAAAAAATAACATTGAAATCTCTCCAAAAAAATTATCATTAGATTTCATTAAAAAAAAACCAAATGATAATAATAATAGTAATGGGCCTGGTATAATGATCTGACAATGGCAAATAATAAAGTGCATTGTTTAAGTAGGTCTAAAAAACCAAATGAGAATAATAATAGTAATGGGCCTGGTATAATGATGACAATGGCAAATAATAAAGTGCATTGTTTAAGTAGTTCACATACAATTTTGCAATATGGAGAGTGTTTAAATCATTTTTTTTATAGATGAAATAGATTTAGTATCATCGAAAACTTGTTTAGACCCCATAATCCTAAAACTAACCAACTACAAATTTTCAAAAATTTTCACCAAATTTTCTCATACCACAATTTTCTTTGTTCCCCACAAAAATTATAACAGGTTTAAACTAAGCGACAATAATGAGGATTTTAAACAGTGCAATAACTTTGAAGGCCTATACTGATTATTATTTGAACTTCTATACTGATTAATACTTATATATATAGATTAATTATATCTAACTTTATATTGATCATATCATATAATAATTTACATATTGATTCTGTCGGTTTAACATTTTTTTTCTCGATCCTGCATCTGTGCATGCGTATTAAACATCCGTATATATTGATTATATAAAATGTATTTCATTGCACTTTTTGAAGTTCTATTTCTTCTCACAATTGTACCACTGCATGCATGTTAGACAATACTCCAAAAAACCTATTTACATCAGATATGACCTTCAAGAATATAAAATCTTTGCTCAGGCTCTGTTCCACTGAAAGTCTTCGACTGATCTCTTTCATTTCACGGGTATTTCATAAAGACATTATACTAAACTAACAATATTAAATTAAATAAATCACCTATTCAATCTGAACAAATCAAGGACTACAAATAAACTATTATTCCTCACCAACTGTAAATTATTTGTCAACAACTGTCTTCACAATGTCTTCTTCATTTGTCTTATTGCTAAAAGAATGTGACACTTTGAAAACAACAATTTTAAAAGGAGCTGTCTACCATTTTTTGGAGTTTAGTGAAAAAATTTGAGGTGAAACTTTGAGTTGTGTTATTTAAACTAGTTTTTTGACTGTATATATAGATTCAGCACCATGAAAAATCCCTAGGGTACTTCTATTGTGCAGGGTTTATCTATAACCTTGTGATTTCAATGAATTCCTACTGGATTTTAGAAAAATTAGGCCTAAAAAATTCCAAAAATCACACTAAAGACAACTCCATTTTAAAATAGCATTTAAAACTATGTAACTCCATTTTAAAATAGCATTTAAAACTATGTAAACTTTAAAAGAAAAATTACATCCTTAGTTGATCTAGGGTTCAAAAAATGCATATACCGAACCCTCACTACAAATCCAAATTATCTTGCCTACCACATCGCCCTCCCTGTCAAAATGTCACGAAGGCATGAGTGGTCCGCTTTTGCAGCCCTGATCTACCGCTGACCTACCATTTACAGTTTACTTATTTCATCAGAGGTCAGTGAGCATCATAACACAATCCTAATGAGATTGTTTGCAGGCCTGTAACAATGACAAATTCAACCAAATACCAGAATCCCAATGAAATTGTGTGTAGAAATGGAATAATGACAGACTCATCAGATAATAACAATGGGACTCAGTAATCCTGTTGGCAAATTATTTCATTATAGAAACAACATGATATAACATAATAATTATATTCATGAGAGTTAACGTTTTGTAGAATCATCATCAATAATAATGACAACGATAGCATGAGGTATGTGTGGCTTGATATCTTGCCTGCAGCCGAGATTCCCACTGCATTGAGATTTAACTCATATTTTTTAGGGCATGGGGCTGCCATATAGAGCCCATAATCATGAATCCAGTTTTAGATACATAATCATGTAACTCCCGAATTATTCGGTTCTGAGGAAATAATCGCGAAACCCTTGGATTATCTGGATACAAAACCTTCAGGAAATTATGTGCTTCCCAGATATGTCCGGATGAGTCTAAAATTCGATTCCTCCAAAATAATCACGCAAGCCCAAGATATGTCTGGATACTCCATATTCTTTGAATCCTTTTCTCATTTCCAACTTTTTCCTTTATTTCAAGAACCTTTTTTCTACTCCATCCTTGGGAGTTTGACTAAGTGTCATATATTTCTAGAAATTTCTTTGAGAGAAGTATTCAACCTAGTACTTTGTATGTGGTTTTGAAACACTTACCTTTAGATAACATGTCTTCAAAAATAAGTTATTAAACCATACATTCACCATTAACGAACACAAAAATTTCTCAATTACAACCTCAACAAGCTCTCACTGGACTTGTATTCTCTTAACATCAATGAGTAGACTTGACATCAATGACAACTGAATATCAACTTGTTAAACAATATTTCAACAAATTCACCTTAAACTTGATGTTTGGCATCAATGTCTAACCTTTGACATCAATGACAACACTTTGCTCAACAATCTCCCTCTTTAGCATTGATGTCAATAGTACCAAACATTGTTGGTCATTCATGGAAATTTTGCTTGGCAACACTCCTTGCAGGTTGCTACTATTTTCTCATGTCAATGTTTGTTCATTCTCCCCCTTTGACATCAATGGCTAAGGGCCTAAATACTCTTATCTTTGATCATTCTCCTCCTAAGAGAATATAACAGACTAATGATGATTTTGGCTTGGGCTGAAAGCAACTGCCATTTGTAATGTTTTCTCACTTTGTTATGCTCTTAACCTGCAAAGCAATACCCAAACATAGAATTTGCGAAGAAAAGATACCGAGACACAGAATATGCGAAGAAAATATACCCAGAACACAGAATAGCAATGATTTTATTACTCAGAGAGAAATGTTCACAGGCCTCTTCGAGGGGGCAACCTCCAATAGAGCAGAGCTCGATTACAAAACAAGACACGATGCTCCTCGCAGGGAGTCTCTATCCTTTATATATGACTCATACATGCAATACCACGGGCCAATATCGTGGGTTTTATTAATACCATCTATCTAATACTACCGTCCATTTACCATCTATCTAATACTACCGCCCATTTGCAACTAACTGTGGTCCCGTCATTAATTGCGGGTTATCCACTTACAATTATTAATATGGGCTTTATTGACTCTTGACTATGACGTGATCCCATGACATAAATAAGGGGGTTAGGGTGGGACCCTAACATGCCCTCCCCCTTAAGACTAGCCTTGTCCTCAAGGCTGAAGCTGCGGAAACTGCTGAAGAATAGTGGCTGGTTCCCAAGTTGCATCTTCCGGAGAGGTGTCTTTCCATTTGACGAGGACCTCCTTAAGCATGCGGCCGCGCAGGTGCTTGTCTCGTGTGTCTAGAACCTGTTCAGGTTGAAGCGAGATTGACCCTTCTTCGTCCAATTCAGGTATACTGGTTTGAACTCGGCAATTGTTCCCAATCACTTTCTTGAGGCACGATACATGGAAAACTGGGTGGATTTTTGCTGTAGGTGGCAAAGCCAACTTGTAAGCCACTTCTCCAATGCGCTGAAGTACTTGGTATGGTCCGTAGAATTTTGGAGAGAGCTTTTGACAACCCTTGTCTTTGAGTGATGTTTGCTTATATGGTTGCAACCTCAAAAAGACCTGATCCCCTTCTTGAAATTGGCGCTCTGAGCGATGTTGGTCAGCCTGTTGCTTCATACAGTTCTGAGCTTGATGAAGATTCTCGCGCAGATGAGCAAGCATGGTTGCGCGATGTTGTAGGAGTTGATCCACGGCTTGTACTTTGGAGCACCACGTGAGATAAGAAGTAGGGGAAGGCGGAAGTTGTCCATAGACTGCTTCATAGGGAGTCATTTTGGTGGTGGCATGATAGTTGGTGTTATACCACCATTCCGCCAGAGGTAACCACTGTACCCAAAGGTGTTGTTTTTCTGAATTGAAACACCTAAGGTAGGTTTCTAGACATTTGTTGACGGCTTCGGTTTGACCATCTGTTTGTGGATGATATGACGTACTGAGTTTGAGTTGAGTGCCTTGTATTCTGAAGAGCTCCTGCCAAAAATTACTGGTGAAGATTGGGTCGCGGTCGGACACAATAGAAGTGGGCATGCCATGCAATTTGAAGATCTGATCCATGAAAGTTTGAGCAACCAAAGTGGGTGTGAATGGTTGGGGTAGGGCGCAGAAATGAGCATACTTCGACAGTCGGTCCACAACCACCATGATAACTGACTTGTTCCCAGACTTTGGAAGACCTGTAATGAAATCCATGGAGACCTCCGTCCAAATTGACGCCGGAATGGGCAATGGTTGTAATGTGCCTGGTGTGTTGACGGTTTCCCCTTTGTGGCATTGACAGACGTCACATTCTGCTACGAAAGTAAGGATGTCCTGTTTCATGCCGTTCCAAAAAAATGATCTTCTGGTGCGAGCATATGTCTTCTGAAAGCCCGAATGTCCTGCAATGGGAGATGAGATCAATTCTGCCAAAATGCGACTTTTGAGGGTGGATGTTGGTGATATTACGACTCTGTCCTTGTAGCGAAGAATATCATTCTGCCATGAGTAGCCCTTGCTGGAATTAGGATCTACCTGCAATTGAGAAATGAGTTGGGAGAGCCCGAGATGTGAAAACCATTCCCTGCGAGCCTCTTCAATCCAGTCTGGAATGGGGAGGGAAATTGCGAGCAGAGTACTTTCCTCCTCAAATTGGCGCGACAATGCATCTGCTACCCTGTTGTCTTTCCCTTTCTTGTAAATGATCTCATAATCATATCCCAGCATTTTGGCTAACCATTTATTTTGTTGTGGGGAAGATAGGCGTTGCTCCAAAAAATATTTAAGACTGTGATGATCTGTGCGGATTTGGAAGCGTCGCCCCAACAAATAAGGTCGCCAGGTCTCGACTGCATGTAAGATAGGTAGATTGGCCCAGATTCCTCCCACTTAGTTGTTGGCTGGTGAAGGCCAATGGTCGCCCTTCCTGCATTAAGACCGCTCCAATACCTTTTCCCGAAGCATCAGATTCAATGACAAATGATTTGGTGAAGTCCGGTAGTGCTAAGACAGGAGTGGAACACATGGCGGTTTTGAGAGCGGTAAATGCCTGTTGTGCTTCTTCGTTCCAGAAGAAGGAATTTTTCTTTAGGAGTTGCGTTAGGGGCTTCGCTATGCGGCCATAGTTGCGGACAAATTTACGATAATAGCCTGTGAGACCCAAAAATCCTCTCAAGCTTTTCAAGGTCTTAGGTTGAGGCCATTCTTGCATTGCCTGGATCTTTTTTGGGTCCACCTTGACACCTTCACGCCCCACAATGTGGCCCAAATACTCAACTTCTTCCATGCCAAACGAACACTTAGACATCTTGACAAATAATTTATGCATGCGGAGGAGTTGCAAGAGTAGATCTACATGCTGAAGATGTGCCACCCAAGTGCCACTATAGATGAGGATGTCATCGAAGAAGACCAGGACAAATTTTCTGAGATATGGTTTGAGGAGGTGATTCATAAGGCTCTGAAAAGTAGAGGGGGCATTACAGAGACCAAATGGCATGACCAGGAACTCATAATGGCCTTCATGAGTTCTGAAAGTTGTCTTGGGAATGTCGACTTCCTTCATGCGAATTTGGTGGTAGCCTGAGCGAAGATCCAACTTAGTGAAGAATTGAGCCCCATTGAGTTCGTCCAACAAATCGTCAACCACTGGGATGGGAAATTTATCTTTGACTGTTAACTTATTGAGGGCCCTAAAGTCTGGACACATCCGCCACTCCCCATCTTTCTTGAGGACCATGACCACTGGAGATGAATAAGGACTAATGCTGGGACGAATGACACCTGCTTCCAACAATTCCTTGATGATTTTTTCTATTTCATTCTTTTGGGTGAACGGATATCTGTATGGACGCACATTTGGGGGTTGGGCCCCTGGAACCAATGTGATGTTATGATCATGTTCCCCTCGCGAGGGTGGAAGCTCATGAGGCTTGTCAAAGACCGTCCGATGTTTATTTAAAATCTGTTGCATCTCAGGATGAATTGGCGGAGACATGGTGTCTACTACCTGGAGGGCATTAAATTGAGCTACCACTCCATGATGGCCCTTTTTTAACAATTTTTCCATCCTATGCGAGCTGATGATAGAGGGGGCTCCCGCTTGTAGTCCACGGAGGGTATGTGTGGAGTTGTTCTGCTTAAAACTCATATATAACTCCTGGAAATCCATTGTGATTGGCCCAAGAGTGCGGAGCCATTCCGCGCCGAGGACAATGTCGCAACCCCCCATGTGTATTGCAAACATGTGGGTTTTCAATTGATAATCCCCCATTTGAATTTTGACATTTTCACAGCGGCCTTCACATTTCATTGTGCCCCCATCTGCAATCTGGACTTGGAAGTTAGAAACTGCCCGGACGAAACAATGTGCTGCTTCAGCGATCTTTTGGTGGATGAAATTATGGGTACTTCCACTATCAATCAAGACTACTACTGGGCGATGTTTAAGAAAACCCCTGATTTTGAGAGTTTGAGGGGAAGAAATTCCTGTCAATGCATTTAGCGAAATAATTGGTTCATCAGATACAATCTCTTGTTGGTTATCTTCTTCGATCGCCTCCGGTTCCTCAAGTGGTGGATCTTCCTCTGTGGAGCTGTAGTCAGTGGCATCTATTTGAAAAAACTTGTGCTCTTTGCATTTATGACCCGGGGAATATTTTTCATCACAGTAGTAACATAGTCCTTGCTTCCTTCTTTTGGCCATTTCCGCAGGTGACACCTTTTGAATCTTAAGTGTCTGAGTCATATTGGGAGCCTGTGAGGGACGACCTTTAGCGGGGAAGTTGGGGCGGCTGGATTGGGCTGTTAATGCACGTTCCACCTTACGGGCTACCTGGCAAGCCTCTGTCCATGTGGGAGGGTGGTGGAGTAGAACCTGAGCTTTGATGGCTTCTTTAAGACCGCTGACAAAGCATTCCATGTAGAACTCATCTGTGAGACCCTTAGTGCGGAAGGCTAAGGCTTCAAAAGCAGTAATATATTCCTCCACTGTACCCGTCTGTCGGAGCTTAGTGAGACGCCCCAAAAAAGAGTCTTCCTGTTCAAAGCGACTGCGAAGAGTTTTGGCAAATTGGGCCCAATTGTGAAAATGTCCATTGCAACGCTGATGCCATTCCTTCCATTGCCATCGTTCATTGTCCAAGTACATGGTGCCCACCATAAGCTTAGTCCCCTCATCTGTGATATGGTTCAATTGGAAATACTGCTCCATTTGTGCTAGCCATGCGGACGTGTGAGAACCCTCAAATTTCTACATATCCAACTTGGGAGGTCGCTGACTGGGTGGTGGATGGGAGTGCCAAACGTGAGGAGAGTGGCTAGACTCACCCTCATGGTATTCATGGCCATTATACGCCTCCTCGTGGGCTGGCTCGTTGCCCTTTAGGAGTTCCTCCTGTATCTGGTTACCTAGTCCTTTAAGCTCAAGTTGTATGTGGTTACTCATTCCTTGAAGCTCAAGTTCGATCTTGTTCATTGCAGTTTGGAGGGAGTGCACATGGTTTTCAATTTTGTCGATCCTTTCATTGGCCATCGCTTGAGCGCGAGTTTCTACCATACACCAACCTGATGAAAAATTGGGACCGCCTAAAAATTTTTTACTAAGAAATTGAATGGTACCACCTTGCTCAGCTCGTCGTCCTGATACTGATGAGCTAGGTCACCAATAAGCGCCTCGGAAGGATACTGCAGTCGCCAAATCCTTAAAATGTCAATGCCGCCAAAAGTCCTGTGAAAATTATATCCAGGTACAGGAACCCTTCACAACTACTCCGATCTGGTGGATCTGAGAGATCTGAATGGTGGAACAACTGCTGCGCTGATCTGGAATATCCGATCTGGTGGATCTGAGAGATCTGAATGGTGGAACAACTGTTGCTGCTGTTCTGGAATATCCGATCTGGTGGATCTGAGAGATCTGAATGGTGGAACAACTGCTGCTGCTGATCTGGAATATCCGATCTGGTGGATCTGAGAGATCTGAATGGTGGAACAACTGCTGCTACTGCTTCTGGAATAGATGATGTGTGATCCCCCGATAGAAAGGGAACTATGGTCTTGGGGAGTGTCAGGTGCTACAGATCACAATATACATAAGGGTCTGACAGTAGTACTCGGCCCAATGTTTCAGGGCTCTAACTAAGGAGGATCGACCGTACCCTTAGCCGTACAACCCGACTACCCTATCGTACGGGCGAGTAATCTCTCCGAGTGCTGTTCTCGGTGTACTGTAGCCACAAGACGGCCGAAGGTTTATCTATGGCGAGGTTTCAAGGGAGCTAGGGGCTTCCTATATACCCAGAGGGTACGTGGAAGACAGTCCGTGCGCGGTTCTGTCTAATGCGCTACTACTCGAAGGGGTACCCACAGGGGTTACAAGGGAGTCCAACAGACGTGACCACCTCTTGTATTTCCTGCGTGCATGCCTCCCCAAATCCATAGGTTTATGCGCTTAACGACAGATCCCGTGGTTTAAAGACGCCGGAACACGTCTCTAGCCAAAAAAAAATTTGCTAAAATTTGGAGATCCCACCGAGCCCTAGAAAGTGCTCTGATACCACTTGTTATGCTCTTAACCTGCAAAGCAATACCCAAACATAGAATTTGCGAAGAAAATATACCGAGACACAGAATATGCGAAGAAAATATACCCAGAACACAGAATAGCAATGATTTTATTATTCAGAGAGAAATGTTCACAAGCCTCTTCGAGGGGGCAACCTCCAATAGAGCAGAGCTCGATTACAAAACAAGACACGATGCTCCTCGCAGGGAGTCTCTATCCTTTATATATGACTCATACATGCAATACCACGGGCCAATATCGTGGGTTTTATTAATACCATTTATCTAATACTACCGCCCATTTACCATCTATCTAATACTACCGCCCATTTGCAACTAACTGTGGTCCCGTCATTAATTGCGGGTTATCCACTTACAATTATTAATATGGGCTTTATTGACTCTTGACTATAACGTGATCCCATGACATAAATAAGGGGGTTAGGGTGGGACCCTAACACACTTCTCCATTGTTGTTGTAAACTCATGTTCCCCTTTACTTGTGAGAAACCAATGGTTGATCACTCTCCATCTTTACATTCCATCAACTGCTATACACAACTCCAAAGTTTGTAGAGAATTTCGTCCTCCAACTATTCTCCCCTTAAAAGAGTTGCTCAACATACATGAGTTTGTTACTACTGATGTTGAGATTGTAACAAGATGATGGAGCTTAGTGAAAAGATTCGCCTTCACTAAGTGGGCCCGCAGGCTATTTTTGGCGCAAGTCTATTTTTAGACTATGTCTATTTTTAGACATATGGATCATGTCTATGGATTGCAGGTTGCTGTTTATGGATGATTGATCAAGTTGGGAAAAATATATGGACTTCTATTTTTGATGAAAGTGTGAGTGATCACAGTGTGAGTGATCAAAGTCTATTTTTAGACTGGCTGTCAAAAAATAGAAAAGTCAAATATTATTATCTCACAATAATATTTGGACTATAAACTTAATCTTATTCTCTTGGAGCACTTCAGTTTGAGCTACAGAGGTGGCACATGCAGCTGTCAGAAGGAAATACGCTTTTCTTATGAGTCAGTTGAGTTGTTACATGCATGACTTCAGTTAGAACTCAATCAGTTGAGTTTGGTGGAGTTGATTGTGGAGTTGATGGAGTTGTGTTCAGTTTAGCTTTGTTAAACTGGTTGTATTTAGTCTAACTGGAAAATAGACTAGAGATGAGTTGGGTGAATTAGTTATTAATTAATTCACAAGTTATTAACTCATAATACAACTAATGAATACATCAGTTAACTCAGTTGCATGTCAGTGCATGTTCAGTTCAACAGGGACAGGTGGTAGAGAATCAGATTGCTATCAGTTGTGACTATAGTTGTGCACCAGATCTTGCACAATCAAAGGATTGAGTATGCCAATGAGTTTTCTCACGTATTTGCCCACATTATAGCTTGTTCTCATGTCCAAAAAAGTGTGAGTGACTATTTTGCAGGTGAAAAATGAGTTTGGTGAGCCATTCTCATCAATTCTTGAGCAGGTATTGAGCAGTGGAGGTAGGCAAGCAGTGGAAGAGATTTGGAGATCAGATCTGAGCTGTATTGTGTGTAACAGAGGTGGAGATACTTGTGAGAAGTATTATGCTGTGTAATGTTACATGACTCAATCATTAATATACAGATAGTTGGGGTTTTTAGCGAGATGTTTTCCCCGGGATACATACTGTGTTAATGTGTGAATGCTCTTGATGTTTTATTGTTATTGATGCTGCTATATTGATGATCAACGTAGAGGAGCTTATGTATTGTGTATGTATTCCACAATAGTACATGATCAGGATAATCTATGTTGAATATGTGTTAAATTATTCAAAATTTCTACAACTGAAACAAGGGATACCAAACAAATAGGTAACATGCAAAGTGATATATTTCCCTCCTTAAACACTTTACATTGTTGAGACAGACATCTACCAAGCACTCAAACTTTTTCCTCTCTGTTGATCTAAGACTTTTGCTTAGATATCAATTAAGTGAATTGCATTGTTGTACCAATCCACACTCATAGTTGCTTCAAAAACACAATTATACTATTGTTGTACAAATGAGAAAAAAAAACACTGATGGATTTCATTTCCTATTTTTCTTGAGCAATCAACTCTTTCTAAAACCAATTGATGATTCATGCTACTATTGATTGTGCAGCTCGAGGCTCTAGGCTTATGCATTATTTTTCTCTTTGATATCCTCTCATACAACTTACTTTAACATGACCTGATATCTTTCTTCTTTGCTTTTTCTTGAGAGCTATTCTTGTAGAGCTATATTTACTTTTGGCCCTTTTAACACACCATTTTTCTATTACAACTCATCCTCAATGATTATATCTTCTTCATGTGACTTGAGATGTTGTTGTGTAATCCCCCTGAGACTATGTTGGCTTCTTCCAACTTCTATGTTATGAAACCAGCTCAAGAAAAGATAGAAAAGAAAGATCAACGCCTTAGAATTCAGCCTCTTCGAGGGGGCAACCTCCTTTACATTACATAAATGAACAATTCTTGGATGATATAAATGACAAAACCTCATTTCTATATATAGGAGTCTAAGGAGTCACAATATAATCCAGCCGACCTAACAATAATAATATAAAGCCACAAAAATAACAATAGAGGGATTCTATGGGGCACAGAAATAACAATATGGGGGTAATAGGGGCACAACAATATAAATAAGGGGTATAACTACAATAGTAATGGGGTAATCACTAGTATTATAGGGACCCAACATGCCCCTCTCCTTCAAAAAAGTGTTGTCCTCAACGCTTGAGTAGTTCTGGATACTTCTGCATAAAATTCTCATCCTCCCATGTGGAATCTTCAGCGGATAAGTTCTTCCACTTGATAAGATACTCTGAAATTGATCGATTTCGTAGCTGTCGAGTTCTTGTTTCTGTGACTGCTTCCGGTTCCAATATAATTTTTCCTTCCTCGTCAAGTTCTGGCAATATTGTTTGAACTGGGAGCTTGTCGCCTATAACCTTCTTTAAACATGAAACATGGAAAACTGGGTGCAATCGAGAAGCTGCAGGAAGCTCCAATTTGTATGCCATAGTACCAATCTTTTGCAACACCTTGTACGGACCATAATACTTTGGTGATAATTTATTATCCTTCTTAGCTTGCTTTAGGGACATTTGCTTATATGGTTGTAGCCGTAGGAATACCCAATCACCTACATCAAAACTTCTTTCACTGCGATGTTGATCTGCCTGTTGTTTCATTCTATTTTGTGCCAACACGAGGTTATCCTTTAAGAGTTGGAGGACTTGTTGTTGATGTTCGATGTGATGTTCCACTGCCTGAACCTTAGAATTTTCTCTTAAATATGATGTGATGGATGGTGGTTGATACCCATAAAGTGCCATAAATGGGGTCATTTTTGTTGCTGTATGGAAGGAAGTGTTATACCACCATTCAGCCAGAGGCAACCATTTGACCCATTGTGTCTGTTTATCAGATACAAAGCAACGAAGATATCCTTCCAAACATTTGTTTACTATCTCAGTTTGCCCATCAGATTGAGGATGATAAGATGAGCTATGAGCTAACTGAGTACCAAGACAAGAAAATAATTTTGTCCAAAAATTTCCAGTGAAAATGGGATCTCTGTCACTTACAATAATCTTTGGGTTTCCATGTAGCTTTTGAACTGTTTCCATAAATGCAGTAGAAACTGTACTGGCTTTAAATGGATGTGATAATGCACAAAAGTGTGCATACTTGGTAAGTCTGTCAACTACCACCATGATGACACTCTTTCCCTCAGACTTGGGTAAACCTGTGATAAAATCCATTGAAACCTCCTCCCAACGTTGGCTTGGAATGGATAAAGGTTGTAATAGACCCGGTGTCTTAATTGTTTCAACTTTATTTTGTTGGCAAACCAAACATTCCGCCACAAACTTTTGAATATCTGATTTAAGGCCATCCCAAAAAAATTCCTTCTTAACCCTGTGGTAAGTTTTTAAAAATCCTGAGTGCCCTCCTAAGGGAGAAGTGTGCAATTCCATAAGAATCTTTTGTTTTAGCTGGGAATTCTTACAGAGGTATAAGCGATCTTTGTACCATAACGAATCATTTTTCCAGCTAAATGTATCAGAAGTACTGGAATCTTGTTGTAGCTTTCGAATAAGTGCCCACACTTCTTCGTCATTCTTCCATTCCTCCTTTGCTTCGTTTATCCAATCTGGTTGGATAATAGAAATGGCACACAACAATGCTTCCACATCCTCATCCTTTCTTGAGAGTGCATCTGCCACCACATTTTGCTTCCCTTTTTTGTAGATGATTTCAAAGTCATAACCCAACATCTTTGTGACCCACTTTTGTTGCTCTTCAGAGGATAATCTTTGTTCTAAAAAGTATTTAAGGCTATCATGATCCGTTTTTACCTTGAAGTGTCTTCCCATTAGGTAGGGTCGCCATTTCTTAAGTGCATGGAGTATTGCCAACATTTCCTTCTCATAAATAGCTTTGCTTAAAAACTTTCCCTTGATTGGACGACTTTCAAAAGCAATGGGTCTTTCATCTTGCATTAGAACAGCACCAATTCCATTTCCTGAAGCATCACATTCCACAATAAAGGTTTTTGTGAAGTCCGGTGTAGCTAAGACCGGTGCTTGGCACATTGCCTCTTTAAGATGTTCAAAGGCCTTTGTTGCTTCCGGAGTCCATGAAAATGAATCTTTCTTCAATAATGTTGTTAGAGGTGCTGCTATTCTCCCATAATTCTTAACAAACTTGCGATAATACCCTGTCAACCCAAGAAATCCTCGCAGATGCTTTATGGATGTGGGGATTTTCCATTCCTTAATGGCTTTAATTTTGCTAGGGTCTACCTTAACTCCTTCATGAGATACAATATGACCCAAATATTCCACCTCCTGGACTCCAAAGAAACATTTGGATCTTTTTGCATATAATTGTTTCTCCTCCAATAGTTGTAGCACCCTGTCAACATGTTCAACATGATCCTTCCAAGACTTGCTGTAGATTAGTATATCATCAAAAAATACTAACACAAATTTTCTAAGGAATGGTTTGAAAATTGAATTCATCAAACCTTGAAATGTTGAAGGTGCATTGGTAAGGCCAAAAGGCATGACCAAAAATTCATAATGACCCTCATGAGTTCTAAATGCTGTTTTCGGAATGTCTTCAATCTTCATTCTGATTTGATGATATCCCGAACGAAGATCCAACTTGGTGAAGTAAATTGATCCATGCAATTCATCCAGTAATTCATCAATGACAGGAATGGGGAACTTATCTTTAATAGTGAGCTTGTTGAGCTCCCTATAATCTGGACACATGCGCCATGATCCATCCTTCTTGTGCACCAATACTACTGGAGCTGAGAAAGAACTTTGACTCGGTTGAATTATACCAGCCTCTAGCATTTCTGCAACCATACGTTCAATTTCACTTTTTTGGACATAGGGATATCTGTACGGCCTGATGTTTGGAGGAACACTTCCTGGAATCAGATGAATAGCATGATCATGATCACGCATAGGTGGGAGACCTTTGGGAGTCTCAAATACCTTGGAATGATTGTCCAGGACTTTTTGGAGATCTGGAGAAATAGATGATTCCAATGTGGAAACATCTAGCGAACATAATTGTGCAATTACACCTCTTTGCTCCTTTTTTAGAAGCTTTGTCATGCCATTAGAGCTGATTATCTTTCCTGGTTTCCCTGCAATACCCCTTAATTCAACTTCCTTTCCTTCCACAGAAAATTTCATGAAAAGTTCTTGAAAATTAAAAGCTATTGTACCCAAGGATTGTAGCCATTGGACTCCTAGTACAACATCAGCACCTCCCATTGGAATGGAAAGCATTGGGCTAGTCAATACATATTCTCCCATGGATAGCTTGATATTATGGCACTTTCCAGAACAATTTATTGTTCCTCCATTTGCAATCATCACTTGACACTCTGGTGCTGGATATAGGAAGCAATTCAATTCTTTTGCTACCCTACAATGAATAAAATTGTGGGTGCTTCCTGAATCAATCAACACTATTACCTTTTTCTTCTTGATTTGTCCTTCTATCTTGATGGTTTGAGGAGTGGTAATTCCCGCCAATGCATTACAAGATATGGTCGGATTTATTTGTTCTTCATCTAGGCTTTGTTCCTGGAATATATCCTCTTCTTTTGACCTTTCTTGCTCCTTTTCTTCTTCCTCTTCACAATCTATGTAGAATAATTTCTTCTCAGCACACTTATGACCTTTTGTGTATTTGCTATCACAATTGTAACAAAGCCCTTTTGCTCTTTTTTCTTCCAATTGTTGTGGTGTCAACCTTGTAGGTTGTGGAAGACTATGGGCAACAACACTTCCGTCTTTATAGTTGTGAATGGTATGCTTCCTAGTTGCCATAATTTTGCTTTCCATTTTTCTTGCTAACCTGAATGCCTTCTCTAATGAATCAGGTTCCCAAAGGCGCACATCATGTTGGATATTATCCTTTAAAGACCCTATGAACACATCAATCCTATGCTCCTCTGGAATATCTTTTACCCTTATGTTCAATTTTTGGAACTCCTCAATGTGCTCCATTATTGAACCCTTTTGTTTGAGACTTATCAATTGGCTAAAAAAAGTGTTGCTTTTTGTATCCTCATAATGTGCTATCAATTCTTCCGTAAAAATTGCCCAAGTGATAAATTGTTTACGAGAACAAAGCCATTGATACCATACAAACTGATTTGGTTCCAAATATAAAGTTGCCATACGTACCTTTTGTGTGTTTTGCACATTATTGAGATCGAAGAATTGCTCCATCTGTAATATCCATGTGGCGGGATCCTTGCCATCAAACTTCCTCATATCGATTTTTGGAACATGGTGAGTCTTCGATCCAACATTAGAGTCTATGGAATCATGATTAACATTTCTTTTGTTCTCATCATGAGTTTCCTTTAGTACTCTTTCACCCTTAGTGACCATTTCTTGTAGCAACTTATTCATATTTATCTTCAATTCTTCCATCTTATCATCCATGCCATCAATTTTAGCGTCCATGCCATTCACCTTAGCTTCCATGCCATCCATCTTAGCTTCTATGCCTTTCTTTAAACAATCCATCTTAGCTTCTACACCTTTCTTTAAACCATCCATCTTAGCTTCTACATCTTTCTTTAAACCATCCATCTTAGATTCTGTTCCTTTTTGTGCAAGGGACAGTTGTTGCACTTGGTCTTGTAATTTTGATATATCATGTTGCATTTCTTCCTCTTCTTCATGAGTCATGCTAGAGCTTTCAGGTTCCTTACTAGGTGTTTGCATTTTCTTTCCTCGGGGCATCAGTTACCGATAATAATGCTCTACTATGCCCTTTGAATTCCTTCAAAATAAATTTTCAAACCAAGCTTAAGCAAAAATTTAAAAAAATCTACACACCTTTTTTCACTTTGTAGGAGCTTGATATTGCCTCTGATGTATCTCTGTACTTTCCAATCATCTAGTTCTGAAATTGTGACCTGTAGTAGCTCTCTGTGTCCTCTTTCCAATGCCACCAGTCTGATCCAAATTGGATTCTCCAAGAAAGAGTTATGCACAATCTCCCAAGATGACCTGATTATAGACCTTTCCAGAAGAGTGAACTTGTATGAAGTGCCACGTGTACAATTTTCAACCTTTGGTTCTGAAACAGATATACAAGAAACTACAGTCCGTCCTCTTTCTGTACCTTCTTACGAAATTTCAATCCGATCCCTAGAGAGAAAGTTATGACGATTTTCCCTAGGTCACCTGTTTTGAATGTAATTCAGGAGTCTGCAAAAAGACCAACTTCCTCAGATCATATCTCCGCAAATATCGCGCTAAAAGATCTGAAATTTGGACCCAAGGTTCAGCGCGATTTCTTCTCAAATGGGTTTTTTTGCGACTTCTGAAACATCACAGGAAAAAAGTTATAGCGAAAATTCCACGATGACCTGTTTGGAGCAGCGAAACCCTAGAATCCAAAGCTCTGATACCAAATGTTATGAAACCAGCTCAAGAAAAGATAGAAAAGAAAGATCAACACCTTAGAATTCAGCCTCTTCGAGGGGACAACCTCCTTTACATTACATAAATGAACAATTCTTGGATGATATAAATGACAAAACCTCCTTTCTATATATAGGAGTCTAAGGAGTCACAATATAATCCAGCCGACCTAACAATAATAATATAAAGCCACAAAAATAACAATAGAGGGATTCTATGGGGCACAAAAATAACAATATGGGGGTAATAGGGGCACAACAATATAAATAAGGGGTATAACTATAATAGTAATGGGGTAATCACTAGTATTATAGGGACCCAACATTCTACCATGTGCATTCTTGATGACCCAACATCAATTGCTTCATTCTCTTTTTTCTCTATAGTGCACTTTGTGTACATAACATGGTGTAGTGGAATGCAACTGAGTATTGTTTCTTCTATTGTTAATGTGATGAAGAGATTATCTTCAATGGCTTATTGTTGTTTCTTCATCCTTTCAACAAATATATATTGTTTGGAGTTCTGATTCCTTTTGCTATTAATTTTCTTGAGTCTTCTTCTCTATTTCTACAACCTCTTGAATTGAATGTCACTTCATGTCCTCTATCCAACATTTGACTTGCACTCAAGATGTTGGGCTCCAGTCCTTCAATCAACATTCATAATTTTTATTATGAAGGCTAACTTTACTTCTTCCCATCACTTTGCTTGGTGTATCATCTCCAAGAATAACATTGCCACCTCTAATATTCTTTAAAGAGAGAAATCTGTTCTTATCTCCAATCATAGGATGATAACATCCATTGTCCATATGCCACCAATCATTTGTTTCTTAACTACACAATCCTAGATTTCCTTTCACTTGTTACTCTTCCTCTCTATTCCATATCTTCCTTTCATAATTGCAAGAGGAGAGCCTTCTTAAGAGATTCATTCTTTTATCTTCACTCTGATTTTTTTTTATGGAATCTGATAATGTTGGAATAAAATCAAAATTAAAACACACTCAAATATATACAACATAACAACCTCATATCAGATATTTCATGATGATATAACAATTTGGTTTAACTGAAACACTGATTGAATACCACGGAATAATGAATTTTCAACTTAAACACTATTCGTTCCCCAGTATGGTGCCACTATGTTGTGGTTCTGTATTTTTGAGGTTGAGGGAGTAAACACATAGGACAACATCAAAACCACTTTGGAAGTTGGGATCTAGCCTTGCCAGCTTTAGAAAGGGATCTCTTTATTTAATTTAGCTTTGTTTTTATGTAAATTTTAGGCTAGTTATGATTGTACTTGTTTTTTTTTATTTGATTGGTTTGGTTCATTTAAGTGTTATAATTCCATTGGGCTATGGAGTCTATAAATTAAACTAGATTTTGCATCAATTTTTAGAGGAGTTCTCACAGGGCAAGCTAGGTTTCACTATTTGGATCTTTTCAGAAATTAAATGGATTGTGAAATAGCAAAAGTGTAAGGTTCAGTAGAAATCAAGGAGCAATTAGAATTCCTTGATTTGACTTCAATTGAAAACATTAAAATTACCAAGAGCCAAAATAGGGTGCTCTAAGTAACAAATCCTATTAATCATAGTTTCTCTTAGGTAATTCAGATTTTCAGAATGACAGAGAAAGAAAAACAACGTTTAAACAAATAATCAGAAGAAACACATCACCATTTGGTACAACAAATGAATCCTTTGGAAGTTCCTTGTATTATTGATACTCCAATACTTTGAAAAATACAATATGCAGAAGAAATTACATTTAGAAATCAACCCTTAATACTTCAAATAGTGAAGTATTTATACTGATAATTACAAAATCATTTACAAAATCGTTGTCAAACTGACAATGTATTATTAGCCTAATTACAAACAATATGATTCATTCCTGGTAGAAAAATAGGCCACATAGACATTTGGAAGGCAAGGTGGCTCTCTTTTGGTGGATTTAGTTGCTGAGTCAACCTGAAACTATGTTGCGTTGGTGTACTAACTGTCGTGTTGGCTGATGTGTTGGTCGCTGTCTTACTGCACCTGAATTACTCTTCAATCTAGTAAATCACAAAGCTCTTCCCATCTCTTTTGATCTAGTATGGTCAATTTTATTACCCTCTAGTAAATCTCATCTACCTTTGTGTATTTGGAAAAATTTGGTTTCACTGTAAAAATGTGTTTTACCTCATTCTGTATGTAGAAATCATTTGACATGGTTTCCAAAAATTCCCTTGATGTCACACTGCCCTTAATCCCACTGAACTTGATGCTGCTTCTGGCCATTTCTTTCATCTTCACAACATAGTCTTCCTGATTCATTAATTTATCATTTAGTACATAAATGTTGGGCAGTCCCTTCTGGATCAAAACTTCAATTTTGTTAGAAAACTTGTTTACTTGCAGCTCCAAGGTTTCACATCTTTCTTCCAACTAATCAATAAGGTTTCTCTTAGTCAAGACTTTCTTGACTTCCAAAAAAGTGGCAGTTTTGTCACTAATTCCTACTTCTTCAAGTTCATATTTGGACTTAGAGTTCAGGAATCTGATAATGTTGGAGGCTTCTATGGGCATCTCTCCAAGATTCTCCCTTCCCTGCACAATGGTTTCTGTAGCCTTTTCTATCAACTCCTTTTGCTCAAAGATGATTTGGATAGAAGGCCAAATCTCATTCATAGAGTCTAGTATATTCATCCAAATGGTTTCCTTGGCTTGGGCCAAGGTCTGACCAATTGAAGTATCCCTTTCTACCTTCTGCAACTTCTCCAACAATCTCTGTGATTTATGCATTTCAGTAACCTGAGAAGCTTCAACTTTGGTCTTTTGCACTTCTAAAGCTTTGAGCTGATCCTACAAACTCTTGATCAAATCTCAGACAATTCATTGTTTCCAATACCATGCTTCCTTCATTTGCACTTTTTTATTTCCATAATCAATATTTTGTTGGCTTCCTTCACTTTCAGCATAGAGTGAAAATCTATATTCTTCTAATTTTTTATGTCTCCTTTCATGCAATTTCTAAGTTCATTCTTTCTTCTTTTTCTTTCTCATTTTGAGAGGGAAGCCTTATCTTTCCATATCTACACTCAACTTCTTTGTGCCCATAATTATTACATTTATAGCACTCAACCTGATATAGGAAAGGGGAAAATGAATTGTAATTTCTAACAACATTCTCACTATATCCTCTCTTTTTGTTTACATACCCATTGCTTGAGATCTTATTTGCCCTCTTGTTGTTGTTACTCAACATATTTTGATTCATTGCAAAATATCTACAATAGATTTCTTTGTGTCCAAAATTATTGTAAGAAAAACAATAGCCATTAGAAAAACTTTGATACTTGGGAGTACTTTGCCTTTGAGAAGGGAAGCTTTTGAATCTACAGCGTCTTTGTCCTTGAGGGTGATATAACCACTACTAGTTCTTCACTCATTCTCTATAGTTGCTCAAGTTGTTGTATGAGTATTCCTTTGTTGTTGATATCTATATCTATATATATATATATATATATATATATATATATATATATATATATATATATATATTCTCCTTACAGTTTTTATTTGCATTTGTATGTTGTTGTAGAATTCATTGTTGCTATTAATGTCCAACACTTCCTTTGACTACATTGTTGATATGTCTTTTGACTTCTTCAACATGGTTGACTATTCTTTGTCTTCACCTTTCCTAGAGCTTGATTCTTCTTTATAGCCAAGTCCAGTCTTGGTACTTTTCTTTATAGAGGAGAAATATGATTACTGAGAATACCATCTAGAATCTCGGTACTCTTTTGATATTGATTTATTTTATCGTTATCTTTTTTCTAGATCATATTTCAGTGACCTTGTAGTCTCTCATAATGAACTTCTCATTCATTCAATCAATTTTTCAAATCTTCATTCATTATTTTGAATTCTTCTTGCTAATTCATTAAGAGAGCAACTATTTTATTTAATTCTTCAAGATCTTGGTCCTTCTCATAATCCTACAATAATTCCTTTTAATTTTTATTTTTTGTTGTAATCTTTTCAATCTCCTCTAGAGAAGGTTAGTCTTCTCCCAAAAGATATCTCTTCATCAATGCCTTCTTCCTTTTTTGAAGCTAATGTATCTTCTATAGACATGAGTAGAATCCCTCCTCCTATTTATGAATGTGATATATCTTTTTTTACTGGATTTAATTTCTTGAACAATATCTTGATCTTCTACTGTTATGAGTGTGGTTCCTTCTTCATTACTAATAGATGCGTGTCTATCTCTTTCTTCTGAAATTGTATATGATCAACTAGAAGACATATGACCTATTCTTCTACACTTATAGAAAATTAGTATCTTACCTGGGGATTGCACTTCATAACCTTCTTCTTAGTCTCCAACTTCATTTTTTGAATGATGATGAGTAACTTGGGTACTTGTTATAGGGGAATCCTCTTCATTATATAATTCACTACACGAGCAATCAATTTCTTCAATCTTCACTGGTTCCTTTTTATTTTCTCCTTCATTTATACATTGAAGCTTAACTATCATTTCTTTTTTAGTCTCACAATGTCTCACTTTATTAGAGTTTGGACTTGATATTCCTTTCAAAATAACCTTATTTTCTTGTATTATATTCATTCTTCTCTCCATACTCTACAGACAACAATACATTCACATCAAGATCCATTAAATAAGATTTCATTCTTACTTTCCAAAGTATCTAACATGATCCATTTAATAAGGGTGCTCCATGTGGGGAAAGCCACTCTTGTTTAGCCATGGTTCCTAAAATCTACCTTCTAGCAGTTAAATTTTTCTTAAAGGAACTCACTTTAATACCAAATGTTGGAAACCAGGATAATACTAAGATGGGGGTGAATCAATATTATGGCCAATTTTAATAACTAATCACAATATTCAAATATTCACCAATTAATCATGTAAACAACACATGAATCACACAGAAGCACTATAAACAACATACACATATGAGACGCATAGAGACAACAGATGTACATGGAAACCCATAAAGGGAAAAAACCATGAATTTTATTTTTGTTTGTTATGAAAATGCAAGCTCCAACCTATTGTTACATTATGTTTACTAGCACCAAACAGAAGGAAAACCCCACTTGGAGGAGGCATTGACCCCCAATTGATTTACATGCACTGACCTGAAAGAAGGAGTAACTCCTTGATTTGCAAGAACCCGCTCACAAGAGGCACCAACTTCTAAATTGTTGTATAGACACCCACCTGAAAGAAGCACCAACTCCTTGATTTGTAAGCACCCACTCGCAAGAGTAACGAACCCACAAGTTGTTTTACAAGAACCCACCTAAAGGCTAGCACCATTAGGGGAATTTTGAGGTCTAAAATGGGCCTGCCAAGTGTTGTTGGGAAAAGTATCTATTCAGAACGCCCCTATCCCACTCTAAGGTGTGACAGTGCCTTAGCAACAAACAAGGAAAACTATTTTCGTATTCTTCTTTATGAAATGTAAACGAAGAGGAAGGATGAACTAACCTGTGTCTTGCGCTAGTTTGTTGATCCAATCACTCTCCTCTTTGTTTGCTTCCCGCTACCTGCTCCCTTACTTGCCCAGCTTCACCAAGTTCCTGCAAGATCACAGAAGAGGAAAAATACACAAAAGACATAGATTTACATTCATAAATAGCTTAGGATCAGATTTAAGCTAAACATGAAAATATAACAAAACATCACTGATACACAAGCATGTAGGAGAAACTCAAATAGTTTTATTGATATGATAAGAAGATCCAAGAGGAGATACAACCAAGTGAGTCCCGGTCCAGCATCTACCTCCCAGCAAAGGAATCCCTTCCTCACCTCCAACAAAGCATAAATCACCCAATGCACTAATCTCAATCTCAAAACCAACAGCAATTCTCTGCAAAGTACAAAATTCCAGCCTCTGGACCTCTGGGATGAGGGATCCATATATAGATGTAAGCAGAGAGGATGAGTCAGCTTATGTTTTGACTTGTGGCTTCTCTCTGTCAGTTCTTGCTTCCACTTGGAGACTGAGAGCCTCTTACTCATCCTTGGTCGAACTCAGTGAGGCAAGTGTCATTGAGGAAGATTCTGGAAGCTTCCATTGTCTGTCCACCTCGCGGAATGACACTGCCATTTGGCATTTCCCGCTCAGCGCACCCTGGTAGTGCATTTAGGTGCGTTGCAACGCACCTAGCTAGTGTACTGGGGTGCTATGCAACGCAGGTGGCTAGTGTAGCAGCTGAAATGATCCTGATTTGACTGATTCTGAGTAGTTTTTGGTGGAGAACTTCTGGGAGAAGCTGTCATTGGTTGACCTTGTTCCTTTAGGGGCAGGAACAACACTTTTAGGGACTTTGGATCCCTTGGATTATGGACATTTCATGCTTAAAGATGTAAGGCACAAAAATGTCTATAACAGTTGCCCCCTAAAGTATGAGGTCGTTTATCGGGTGAAATGTTTTATTAGGAGGATCCGAAGTTCTTTCAATGCTAGGAGGAGACCTGTAATAAGATACAATACAATACATCATCTTCATACTATTTTCATGATCTAGCTGAGGCGGGCATTCCCATGCTCAGCTTTATAAATTCATTTTTATGTACATAGGACAGACAATCGTCTGATGGTAGACTGATGATTTTGATGAAATCATCATCCTTTTGGTAGGATGATTATCTGTGCTGCAATGCTGTACATGTCAATGTTTTTATTTTTCCTGAATATATATCGCAGCCCGGATGGATGAAACTAAATCCAGGGTCTTCAATCTCGTTCAATCTTCACTCAAAGTACAAGTCGATCCATGTGAGAAATGTTTTGAAGTCGAACATGGAAAGACATCGCTTGATTACCAGTCAATGATGTAAACTGTTAACAAGCGCGAGAGGAATCACCGATAATGATGATGACCCTCAAGGTACTGTAGTACAATTCACGTGGTGTGAATAAAGGACTTGGCGTCGAACACCACACAAAATCTTTCGGTCGAAGGTCATTGATGTATACCTGTCGCCGGAAGTGAGAAACTTGCCATTGAGGCATGCAAGCTTCAAAGCACTGAAGGGGTGTTCCTAGATCAACTTCTTGGATAATGAGCTGATGTCGACAAGAAGCGATCCTTCAAAGGAGGGCCTTAATGAATCCCACATCAATGACACGGAACGGAGCAAATGATTTTGATGGAGGTGAAAATGATCTGATGATATATGGTTCAGGGTGGCGGTCATGAAAGAATGAAGTATGGTAGTGGATGGGACACGGGTGACTTCTCTGGATGACTTCTCTTGAACATATCAGCGACACTTATATGATGGATTGGTATCATTTACCCCAAAGGTGGATGGTATGGTGAGACCATGGTGATGTGACCGGTGAATGAAACAACCCAACCCGACTCAGGCACGGAGTGGAAGTGTCATGTTCAAGAGCGACTTGCTACCAATAAAGGTTCTTTGAGTTTCTTCCCAATTTTTCCCCAGTCATTGCTGACCAGTACCTCTTTATTTTTGTCAAGCTTGAGGAGGATAACATATGCTTTTTCTATAATTTTCCCTTCGGGCAAACCCATCGCTATGCTTTAACGAGCCTAGCGATAGTGAAACTCGTTCTCGTCTAAAGACAAGTTTGTCGCTATTAATCTTTTTAACGAGTCTAACGACAAAGATAACTCAGTCCTTTTCATTTTTAGATAGTCTGAAAAGGTACGTAAAGGTAACTCCAAAGTTCCTTTTTCGTCATCTAATCCCTTAAGTCCGAAAAAGTATAAAACAATACAGAAGGGATGAATTTTCGATAGTTTTAACGAGCTGAACAAAACAAGCGCTCGATCTTTTTGTGCAATAATCCCTCAGGTCCAAAAAGATTAAAATCTAGAGGAGGGATAGCACTTCATGTCGCTTTAACGAGCTGGAAGGCCAAAACTCGGCAATCTTTTCATATTTTATGAGTCAGATGAAAAGAGCTTAAAGAAGACTCGTCTTTTGAGGAACGAGTGATAAAATGGGTAGCAGCTGATTCCAGGTAAGGGTTGGAATTTTCCAAGCACGGTAGTGTCACAAGGGTGGCTAGTGAAATCACTCTTCGCAGTTGTTCCTCAAAATGGGTAAACAATCAAATGGAGGTGAATGATCGGCCAATGGAAAAGTGGAGGTGACGGTGCAAACACGACCAAGGCTTTAATGGCTGATAATGTTACATTCACGGTGGTTATTTACCGGAGGATAGTTCATTTTTTAACGAGCTTAAACGCGGATTGAAACACTTGCTCGGTCTTATGTTTATTTTTTAACGAGCATGAACTATGTGCTAAAACTGCTTGATCTTATGTTTATTTATTAACGAGCATGAACTATGCGCTAAAACTGCTCGATCTTATGTTTATTTTTTAACGAGCTTGAACTATGCGCTAAAACTGCTCGATAACATGGTCTAGTTTTGATTTTTTACCATAATAGCTTCGTCCTTTCAAAGATAGTATTGTACTTTCAATTGCTTCATCAAACTAGTTAGAAATGAACAACATTTTCTTGGAAATGAGATTAAAACACTAATATTTTACTTTGAACTATGTAAAAAGCAATTAAAAAGTGTTTTTACCTCTCATTTTACCATTTCATTTGAACTTGGTTTGTTGGAGCTTTGGAGGTGCCTCTTCCCCCTTGATTTTCATCAGCTGATTTCGGGAGATTCTGTGGACGATTCTCGGCGCCGTCTGGACCAGGTAGGAGCTAAACCTGAGCTCTTTCATTTCATGGTTTCCTTTCTGCATTCTGTGCTTCATTCTCTGCTTTTCTGAGCCCCTGGGGTTTGATGGGTTCGTTCTGCCATCAACGCACCCTGGGCATATCGAAACCTGCGCTGAATGTTGACCATTATGAAGGCAGTTTGACATTCAACGTAGGTGGAACACTGTGCAGGTGCGTTGGGCGTAGAAAAGGATTTTGTTGCACAGTTTTTGATGAAAATTTTTGCCTGTTTCTCATCAAAATCAGGATCTAACTCCTCTCTTGTTTGTTTTTCAGAGATCTCGGAGCAAAATGACCCTTACATGGCGAGAACGAGAACATGAAGAAGAGGACATGATTGCCCTACATGATCCGGTTACAGTGAACACGCTGCGGAACTGTGGCTTGCTGAAGTTCTTCCGCATCTCTAGCATGAGACAGCAGATCAACCTACTGCAGTATTTGCTCGATGCTTGGGATCCTATCAATCAATTTTTCCAGATTAGGGGTAAATCTATCCCCTTGACTACAGTAGACATTTACTTCTTTAATGGCTTGTCGAGGCGGGGTGCCCCCATCTCTTTGTCAGGTTCAACCCGAGGGAGTGACTCTGTGAGAGATTATGTCCGCCAGTATTGCAGGGAAGGATCTCAGCCGAGTAAAGACGGCAAGATCATCATTTGTGATGTCACTGACAGGTCCCTTACGTCTATCCTATTTACTTTTGGTAGGATGGCCGGTAGTGCGTCTCTTCATGTAGCCAACAGATCCTATATGCAGCATGCCTTGGAATGCCTCCAACCGAAAATATTCAACTGGTGTGATGCAGTACTTCTTGTGATGAAAAGTCAGTTGACCAAGATAAAGGACGGGAGGTTGAAGAACTTTGGGTTCGGTTCTATTTTGACCGCCTTTGCCTTGGAGAAGATACCACTGATGCAGCCGCAGTACATTGCACTTGACTTACCTTCTCCTACTGAACCACGCATGCAGAGATGGGTTGACCATATGTCTAGGCATGCTGGTCAATCTCAGATTTCTTTTTCTGATACCTTCTTCAGGTGGTTTGATCGTCAGGAGATGGTCTATTCTGAGTATCCATATGTTGGCATGGACTTCCAGGGTGATCCGGATTTAGTACTGCCGGATGGCGAGCAGTGGGGCGCTATTGGTAAAATCTTTGACCATATCATTGTTTACTGTTTTTATTTATAATGTCCTTGTGCTTTATTCTATCAAGACTTTAATCAAACTCATGTGTGCATGCAGATGTTGGTCCTGTTCGTCTAGTAGTTCGCCTGAGAGTGCCAGTCGTTGCCCCAGCAGGAGAGGCCGCCGGGAGGGTTATCCTTCGTGACCTTGATGTGGCCGAGACTCTCACAGCTATGCAGGAGCAGGTTGAGAGCCTTACTCTCGGTATTCCAGATGTGAGGATCGACGAGCTACCTTTGCAGTTACAGTGGTATACTACTGGTGTGCCTAGACGATGGACTCGTCTCTTACGCATGATCACACAGGCTGTGACTTGCTATCACGAGCATCATTAGACTAGGGTGCCCCCTAGCATTTTGAGTTTTTGGGTCATGTGACCGATTTTGTCTTGGTTACAGAACATTATATGTAAACCATAAACAGCTATATATATATATATATATATATATATATATATATATGTTTTGATTTTCAGGGTTTTATTCTGGTTGAGCTATATGATCCACATGTAAAACATTGATGATGTGTTTCTTTTTATAAATGTTGCAAATGTCTATCTAACACATAGTTTGCTAATGAGTCGGTTAATGTGTTTAAGTTTCTGGAAATATGTTGGTATTGAATCAAATCAAATTGTCCTTCCAAAATCTTAACCCTTAGGAACATGCGATAAATGGCCGGGTTTCGGACGGAATATATACCATTGAGTTGTAGTATTACGAGTTGTGAGTCTAGCCTGACGATTAGTCGGCTTATACCATGGGTGATGGCATCAGAGAGAAGTTCTATCAACGCACTATACTTAGCGATGTTATTCGTTGATTGACCAATACATACACCTCTGAAACTTACTAACTCACCGCTTGGATCAAAAATGGCCCTGGTTGCGGAGGACAGGTTCCGCGAACTACGACTCGCTCCGTCGGCATATCCAACGCATGTCTCCAAAAGGTTTGACATCTGCAATAAATGTAAAAAGGTGGATTACTCGACCAAAACGAACACTTTAGCAAAAACAAAATACAACAAAAGCATATTGGTCACTATTTAAGCATAGTAACGCTTGAGGTACAACCCATTACGAGGTTGCGCCAGTGGAATTCCGTCATAATCCATTAACTCGTAGGCTCCTTTTGCTAACACTCGTTTAACAATATATGGGGCCATCCATAAAGAATTAAATTTACCTGCTCCCAATTTATCGGATTCTTGGTCGTAAAGCAAGACCAAGTCACCTTCTGAGAAGACACGGGGTTTGACATTTTTGTCGAACTGCGCCTTGACTCGTTTCTTATGGGCTTCGTTAGCCAAAGCGGCATCACGACGGGTTTCATCCAATTGGATTAATTCCAAGAAACGGGCCTCTTCTTCTGAAGTTCCGGGGAGGAGATCGATTGCGAGTTTAAGAGACGAGATTTCGCACTGGACTGGTAAGACTGCTTCCAGGCTGTATACCAGTTGGAAGGGTGTGAACCCGGTCGCATTCCTTACCGATGTTCGGTAAGCCCACAAGGCTGAGTACAAGATTAGGTGCCACCTTCTTTTGTGAACTTCGATCATCCTTTGCAACATATGCTTCAGGACCTTGTTGATCGCTTCAACTTGTCCGTTGGCTTGCGGATAACACGGAGTAGAGCTATCGTGAGACAATCCTAGCTTGGCAGCTAATTCGAGCATCATGTGATTGTGAAAATGCGATCCATGATCCATGACTATAGCCTGTGGTACGTTGAATCTGGCGACTACATGATTGAAAAATAAAAGGGCAGTTGTTTCACCAGTGTTATCTAATGTAGGCATCGCCTCGGCCCATTTGGTAAAATAGTCAACTGCGACTATGATATACCCATGCCCCCCGGTCGAGGTGGGGTTACATGTCATGAAATCGATGCCCCATTTGGCGAATGGCCCAACAGTAATTATTGGTTGTAACGGTGCGGGTGGTCTTCTGATTTTGCTATCAAAAATTTGACAAGCATGGCAACTTCTGACTGCGGTTATGCAATCTTTGAACATGGTTGGCCAGAAGTATCCTGCTCATAAGATTTTTTTTGCTGTAGCATATCCAGATTGATGCCCCCCACAGGCCCCTGAGTGTGGCTTTTTCGGCCTCCTCATGGGTGAGGCACCTTCTCAGAACTGTATCGATACCACGATGGTAAAGTGTATCACCGACGATCATGTAGTCTTTTGCTTGGTATCGAATACGTTTCTGTTCAGAGTGAGAGGTATTTGGCCTGAATTTTTGGGTTTGGAGATAAATTATTATATCTCCATACCACTCATTGCTTGTAGATATCAGAAATAAATTCTCATCCATGATTGATTCTTCGGATGTTTCATCGTTGGATGACGATGGGAGATCGCATAATAATTCTGCAAAAACTAGAGCTTTCTTTGATTTGGATTTTACGAATTCCAGATCAAACTCTTGAAGGATTGCTATCCATTTTGAATATTTTCCCCCCAGCAACTGTCGCGACAATATATAAGTCACGGGGTTGCAATCTGATAGAATGGTAGTTTTCCGGAAGAGGACATAGTGTCGAAATCTTTGTATCGCTTGAACAGCTGCAAGAGCTAGTTTTTCAACATAAGAATATTTGCTTTCTGTATCATTTAAGTTTTTACTTAAATAATATATAGGGTGTTCAATTCCATCTACTTCTTGAACTAAAACCATTGCGATGGTTGTATCTGCTGCAGCTAGATACAGGTTAAAATCTCTTTGATAATCGGGGGCGTACATTAATGATGCTTTTATTAAGGAATCTTTTAAAGCATCAAAGGAAGCTTGCGCAACCTGATCCCAAACGAAGGGTACCTCCTTTTTCAAAAGACGTGTATAACCTTTAGCAAGTTCGGCGTAATTTGGAATGAACCTCCTCAGAAAGTTTGCTTTCCCTTGGAGTTTCTGAATCTGAAGCAAATTTGAAGGTGGAGGCAAATTTATGATTGCCTGGACCTTGCACGGGTCGAGACGAATCCCATCCTTGGAGACTACAAAGCCAAGTAAACGACCAGAACCAACGCAAAATACACATTTGTGCGGATTGAGTCGTATCTTGTAGTGTCGACAACGTAGAAATATTGCTCTTAAATGTTGCGGATGATCGGTCCGCTTTCGCGAATGAGCCGGAAGGTCGTCGAGGTATGGTTGAACGATGTTTTTGATTTCATGGAAGGCATAGTTCATTGCCCTCTGAAACGTCGCCCCCGCATTCTTTAAACGAAAGGGTAATTTTCGATATGCGAATGTGCCCCACGGACAAATGAATGCAGTCTTTGACTGGTCCTGTGGGCGGATATTTATTTGATTATACCCGGAAAATCCATCCATGAATGAAAAGATTTCGCATCCGGCGCATTCATCAATTATCTGGTCGATGAAGGGTGTAGGGTAGTTGTCTTTCGGACAAGCTTGATTTACATCCCTATAATCGACACACACTCTAATTGTCCCCTATTTATTCATAACAGGGATAATATTTTATACCCAATCGGTTAGAGGAACCGGGTAGATGAAACCAGCATGGAGAAGTTTTTCAACTTCTGCCTTAATGGCAGCGGCTTTCTTGGGGTGCACCTGCCTGAGCCGTTGTCGTACCGGTTTGACATATGGATACATCTTAATTTCGTGTTCAACGATACTCGAGTCAATGCCTGGCATTTCATCATATGACCAAGCAAAGACATCTATGAATTCACGAAACAGAGCGTTGTATATTTCAAGTTCTGAAGGAGAACAACATTTGCCGACATGAATATTCTCGACAACATCCGTTTTAGTCGAGATACTTATGGCTATAGTCTCTTCAATGTTGGATAGGTTTCGCTCAGAATCCACCGTATTTACAGTATTTGATAGGAATTCAAAAACTGAAGGATGATAAAGGTCATCTTGAGTATCTTCTTCATAATCCGGAAGAAGGGAACGATGGTGGCAATCACTCCATGGGGCTCCTTCAATCAACATTGATTGTACAATTCCTTCGTCGGTTCCATGCACTCGCGACCAAGGATCTGAAGGGGTACCATATTCTCTAGACCTATCTACCCAAACGCTTGATGAGCGTTGATTCGGGTTTGCCTCCCATGCTAGAAACATTGACTGCTATAATATTTCTATCGGGCTTGGGGGTAAAACCATTGCATGATCCATGCTGATATCGTTTTCTGAGATCTTTGTGGAAGATATCATATTGTAGGTTACTATCGACGCTACTTCCGCCAAGTTGATTGGAGGTGGAAGAGCGAAAGTTCCCATTAGTATAGGATCTTTTAGTAGGCCTACTCCGATATTCTGAAGCGAATGGGGGATTCCATGGATCATGGGAATGCTTCCTGTAACTTGAGAACCATTGGGGAGGAAGTTTTGCTGATCGATGATTCTAATCCCTCCTTGAAAGGGAAATGCAATCTTTCTAATATAGGTCGACACAACAGCTGCCATGGCATATATCCACGGTCTTCCTAGTAGGATGTTGTAATCAAGATTCCCATCGATGACTTCAACATCTATTTCTACTGTTTTTCCCTCTAGTTCAACTTTCAAGTTATTTAGGATACCATATGGGGTATATGTCCTTCCGTCGAATGCTTTTAACGTTGTCGAAGATCGCGACAAGGTTGGAGATCCTAAAGTTTTCCAGCAACTCATCGACATAATACATGTAGATGCCCCCTCATCAATAATTGTTCGATGAACAGTTTTGTTGAGGGCTTTCACTTGAATAAGGAAAGCTAGTTGAGCTGGTAACTGAGGATCGTACCCTTTGTGGTCAAAGGATACAAGATTGGAATCCCTTGGATCAACCCCACCAATGGCTGATAACAAAGCCTGCCTTTGGGATGGGCAATTTTGTAGTACTTCAAGAGTCGACATAGCGGATGGCGATTGGGTCAAATATTCCACTATGTTATAATGTTGCACCGCTCTAGCGCGGGGATTAAATGTCGACTTGTGTACTACTCCCTTCGGCGGTTTTATTGTTAATTCAAGAATGATGGGTGGTACAACTTCTGTCGGAGTTGTTGTCAAACTACTTGGTTGATCTTTATCCTTGTCGTTCGACAGCTGAGGATTCCCGTAATCTTTGTTCCTTGTCGAAATCAAAGCATCATTTTGATGTTTCGAAATCGACAACATTAACACTTGAGACGGGGAAGCATTTCCACTTTCAACCAGATTTGTTCCTGGATTTGGAAACAGATCAGTTAACACGGCTGAGGTTTTCGAACTCTTAAAGAATCTTTTAAGCTCAGCTTTGTACGGACATTCTTTCGTCCAATGATCCTCATCACATATCTGACACCCTGAGGGGGGTTTCCTATTTCCAGGAGGGTTTGAAGAAGTTTTTCCAGGAGATGACTCATCTTGTTTCTTCTTCTTCCCTTTGCTTTGTTTCTTCTTGCTTCCTGGTTGTTTGGTTTCTTTACCCTTATCTGTTGATATGGCATTTACTTCCGAAGCAAGAATTTCGTCTTTTGCATTTTGATCTGAAATCTTACGGGCTTTCTTGGACGTATCCTTTTTCGATCTCGCGTTTGTCGTGCCAATCACGCCATCGCCGGCGTGAGAGTCATTGTTTGATTTAGGAGGAGGAGGAATTGAGGATTCCGGTCTAGGGGCGTCGGGTATTTTGTCGTAGAGCGTGTCGGAATGAGTATAGATCAAGTCCAGATATTGTGCACGAGCTATAACTTGCTCTTCTGTTACGACTCCCCCCTTTGCCACATCTTTCGTGATGGAAGGTAGTAAAGACTTGATAAACCATTCAGCTAATAGCTGATCGGGAGCGTACGTTTCTACCATCCTATGACGACGTCGCCACTCATGTATATGATCAGATATGTGAGTGGCCGTTGTCTGTTTGAAGTTGGTAAGGAGTTTTGTTCCCGTTTCATACCTTATCGGTAATTGAAAATGGGTTAAAAAAGTTGTGGCTAAGGTACTGAAGTTGTCGAACGAAGCTCTAGGTAATTCAATATACCATTTTGCCGCTGGACCCGTTAACGTCCTCTGAAAAAGGTGAAGCCTTATCGAATCATCGTTTAGGGTGTTTGATGAACACCATAGATGAAATGTCATCACGTGATTCAATGGATCTTCACCCGGATTTCCATTAAATTTAGTAATATCTGAAGGAAGTTTATGCGGAATCGCTGGCCACCAAGGGGCGTAAGCAATTGGATCGTTTGTTAACCGGTGTAAATCAGGTAACTCTAAAGTTGCCACGAATGGTAACTGTTGATTCAGGTTAGGTGAAGCATACCCAGGATACGATGGAATCGCCTGAGCAGTTGGCCTTTGCATATCGGCATAATGCAGTTGATGCTGGTATGACTGATACGGTTGGTGGACATGACCATTGTAAAATGGTTGATTTTGACCGTTTTGAATGTACGGCTGTCCACTGTTCGCAAAGATCTGCTACTCAGAACCTTGGTATACTTGTTGTAATTGTGGTTGTTGGTATTGCACCAGCCACGGTTGTGAAGCCATGTTCTGTTGCGCTATACTAACCGTTGGACCAAGGTGTGGGGTAATTGTACCCGTTTGGACCTGTGTCGCCCCACCAGTTGGTGATTGTGGTTGAGTCACAGGGTCAAGGGGCTGTTGCATTACAACCTGAGAAATCTGAGGTTGACATACAACAGGCAGTGTTTGAACTTGTGACACTGTCACAATCGCCGGTGTAGTAGGTATATTCGACACAGGTACGCATTGTTGCATCGAATATACAACCCTTGGTTGTTCGGGTAGTATAGGTACCCAACCACTTGATGTAACTCCAGTATAACCTGAAAACTGTTGTGAACTCCCGTATGGATATGCTCCCGGAGGGGGTAATGAAAGGGCGTACTGCCCCCCATACGGTGGTAATCCGGAACTCAAGGGGATTGTCTGCCCTTGGGGACTGGATTGCCCAAATTGACCTCCAAAAGGATCAATTTGTCGAGACTCAACATAAGAGTTGCTGGATATTATTCCGGAGGAACAAACAGGAACGGACCATACTGTTGAAATAGCCCCTGGATGGACCCCTTCTGGTGGTTGTGAGCTAGTCGGGACAGATGGTACGCCGGCAAACATTGTTGCAGTGACGGCAGGGAGTTCTGCTGTCGCTGTGTCAGTCGACACAGTCCTAGATGTTGACGGTTGTTCATACATTTGGAGTCTATCCAAAAGATTACCTAGCGATTCTACAGGAACTTCCGCTGGTGGTAGACCAACTTCTGATGAAGAAGGAAATAGAGTGACCCCGACTCCAAAGTGTGTTGGAGTACTTGCTTGTGGATCTTCTACAATTTCCTCTATCGCAATCAAACCAGGTGGAAGGGGAAGACCATCAGGTCCGTAAAATATTTATGGTGCCGAAGAAGGGGTTGAATCGACAGTGACAGATGTTTGAGGAGCAAGACTCTCCGAACCGGTTGCAGATGGAACTGGTTCAGTAACACAAGTGTTTACTCTTAGACTAGGATCAGTATCACTGTCCCTCTGTGGCTGTTGAACTTCTTCTGTAGAGGCAGGGTTTCCAGAAATGTTTGGAGTAACCGGAATCTCGGATGTTGTTGGAACACTTGTTCTAACTTTAATAGGAGATTTTGAACCGGTTAAACGAGTTCGCTTTGTCTGTACTGCTTTTGATTCCGGAGACAAAGACGGTTGACTCGTAAGCCTCCGCGAACGACGGGGTTTCAATTGAATTTATTCCACGATTGCGGATTACTCGATCAACTAAAATAAAAGGGGGAAGTGTGTTTCTGAATTAAATGAATTTTAGACACTTTAGACACAACTTGTTTTTTCAGTTTTTAAGAGTCGAGAAAAAACAAAAGATGACTCTAGTCTCCTTCGATTTTTAATGAGCCTGAAGTGACAAGTGCTCAGATGGACCTTTTCTGTTAAGGAGTCTGAAAAGGAATGAAAGGGACTGCTCTGGAGATCTAGGTAGAGGGAGTTCCAAACCAATCGCAAAACCGCATAATACTTTTTAAGGTATGGGCGGTCAATCTTCCCGAATGCTGTGTTCAGTGCATTGCGATCAGTAGGGCGGCCGACACGGCTTCCTATGGATAAAGGTTTTATGCCTATAGGGGTCTCCCAATATATACTCGATGGTACGTGGGAGCACAATCCGTACTGGCACTTATCGTCTCACAGTGGAGGAATCACCCAACCAACAGTGAGGACAACAATTACCAGGCTTTACAACGCCGGAACACGTCTCTAGCCTAGACCTCTATGTTGTGCGTTAAGTTACAAAGCGTTGTTAAGTTCATTCAATTTATTTTAGGTTGATATTTCTTAGAAGTTTGCCTTTTTGGATCACCACGAGATGTAGACGTAATTCCTAAATGCAGTCTAAAGATGATAAGCAAGCTTTTATCTCTTTTCAACAATGAAAATCCTAGCTACAAGGGGAAAAGAAAGACACAATCTTTTCTCAAAGAGCAAAGAGCACACTGTAAATGCACTTTTCCTAAATCAAGCCATACAAACTATCAAAATGCAAATGCACATATGCATGTATTTGTTTTCACTTTCTTAATATTGATGCCTAAAAAGAAAGTTGTTGTACAAATTTGAATTCGATTTCAAGTGAAAAACACAAACAAGCTTCTTTTCGAAATCAACAAAGTAGAGATGATTACGACACTTTATGATTTTGAAGTAAACACTTGTTTCGACACTAGAAATTCATAAATTTAATCCAAAGACAAAAATAAAAGTGTAATCAACTGTCAACAACAAACAAACTTACTCCTAAGATCAAAACGACACTTACGACAGATCTAGATCTAAGGGCGACAGTATGACTAGTTTACTTTTGCAATGGGAAATTGTAAATGACGTAACAAATACACAAAAACAAATACAGTTTCTTTTATACAACTGAGGCGGAATTAAGGCAAAGAAAAGGGGTTTTCAGATAGGTACACACACTGATAACAGGCTGCAAAAATCAGAGATAAAACTGAACAAAATGAAGCAAAGAACTTCAGCTGCACAGGGAAAAGGCTGATCGGCGTACCTGTTGCACAGAGAAACTGAATTGTAGCGCAGGTAGCCCTCTCGGGACCTGCATTGAAATGTAGAGTCTCTTCACAGAGCCTGCGCTGAAGCAGAAACGAGAATTTTCTCTGGGTTCTGGGTCACGGTTTGCAGTTTAATCTATGGCTTTTGGCCGGATAAAAGCAATCAGTAAGGTACAATCAGAGGGATGATTTAAAGGAGGACTAAGAGCTATCACAAAGAGAAATTAGAGCATTTGTGGATCAGCTGTTCAAATCATAAACAAATCCTAGTGAGTGGATTGAAGTAGCAGCTACTTTGCACTTGATAATGGCAAGTGCAGTTCGATTGCTACTTTTGTGTTTATGAAACAAACAACAAGAGAAACACAAACAAACTAACTAGACACGATCCCCAGCGGAGTCACCATTTTGTTGTTGGGAAAAGTATCTATTCAGAATGCCCCTATCCCACTCTAAGGTGTGACAGTGCCTTAGCAACAAACAAGGAAAACTATTTTCGTATTCTTCTTTATGAAATGTAAACGAAGAGGAAGGATGAACTAACATGTGTCTTGCGCTAGTTTGTTGATCCAATCACTCTCCTCTTTGTTTGCTTCCCGCTACCTGCTTCCTTACTTGCCCAGCTTCACCAAGTTCCTGCAAGATCACAGAAGAGGAAAACTACACAAAAGACATAGATTTACATTCATAAATAGCTTAGGATCAGATTTAAGCTAAACATGCAAATATAACAAAACATCACTGATACACAAGCATGTAGGAGAAACTCAAATAGTTTTATTGATATGATAAGAAGATCCAAGAGGAGATACAACCAAGTGGGTCCCGATCCAGCATCTACCTCCCAGCAAAAGAATCCCTTCCTCACCTCCAACAAAGCATAAATCACCCAATGCACTAATCTCAATCTCAAAACCAACAGCAATTCTCTGCAAAGTACAAAATTCCAGCCTCTGGATCTCTGGGATGAGGGATCCATATATAGATGTAAGCAGAGAAGATGAGTCAGCTTATGTTTTGACTTGTGGCTTCTCTCTGTCATTTCTTGCTTCCACTTGGAGACTGAGAGCCTCTTACTCATCCTTGGTCGAACTCAGTGAGGCAAGTGTCATTGAGGAAGATTCTGGAAGCTTCCATTGTCTGTCCACCTCGCAGAATGACACTGCCATTTGGCATTTCCCGTTCAGCGCACCCTGGTAGTGCATTTAGGTGCGTTGCAACGCACCTAGCTAGTGTACTGGGGTGCTATGCAACGCAGGTGGCTAGTGTAGCAGCTGAAATGATCCTGATTTGACTGATTCTGAGTAGTTTTTGGTGGAGAACTTCTGGGAGAAGCTGTCATTGGTTGACCTTGTTCCTTTAGGGGCAGGAACAACACTTTTAGGGACTTTGGATCCCTTGGATTATGGACATTTCATGCTTAAAGCTATAAGGCACAAAAATGTCTATAACACCAAGGAAATTATAAAATAATAGTGGAAATAATAAAATAATATTAGATTACACCATAAAATTTTAGAGGAAAAAAAGAAAAAACTATTTTTTCAACTCATATTTTCAACTTATATTTTCAACTTATATCCCTATAATTTTACTCAAATTTCAAGAGGCAACACCCATTGGATGCAAATTTTGATTCCTCATCCAGGGATTACCCATGTTTCATACTTTAGATGGATCCTACTACACGAAAAATGAGAAATACATGAAAAACATGATTGCAATCACGCTTTTTTCATGTATTCTCATTTTTCGTGTAGCAAGGTTCATCTAAATTATGTAAAATGGGTACTCCTTGAATGAGGAATTAAATTTTGCATCTAAAGAGTACCCCCACTCAAATTTTGATTAAAACCTTAGGGAGAGAAGTTGAAAAAGTAGTTTTATTATTTTATTATTTTTTAATCTTTTTACTTTTTTACTCCAAAAATGGTGAATCATCCCTCATGGTTGACATCATCACCTTGAATCCTATTGGTTCTTATATAGCTTATTTTGGTTGTACATTTTTCTTAGGAGGCCCATTTTAGACCTCAAAATTCCCCTAATGCAACTCCTTGATGTGCACCAACTCTGTGATGTGTAGGCACCAACTTGTATACCCTAGAAAATCTATTTTTCATCAATTTTCAAACTCAAATCGACAAGTACACTATCAATTTAAACATAAAATTTGTATTTATTTTTCTCACTACTCAACTCTCACTCAGCCAGATATCTCATAGTACAAACAACATCCTTAGATTAATAGCATTTATGATTTTATCTCAAACCGTACTTTAAAACTCTCATCTCACACCCAAATATGTTCACAACATTTTGGATCTATTTTTGCAACTCTTTATCTACAATATTAGATCTAATTCAGCACTCAGATATGCTCATTTTACAAGTCAACATCTTCTCATTGTAGGAATTTACAGGGTAAGTTCCTCAGATAGAACACCAAAGGACATCGCTCACAAACATATCACAGATCAATACACCAGTACTTTTGACGTGGTTAAAACCCTCAAAGAGGGAAACAGTCCACCGCCTGAGCCAACGCGGCCACTTCAGGCAATTTATTAATAAAAGAATGAAATTTTACATAAGCTTCTCTCATGGACGGTTAACCTACAAATGACCCTCCATGCTCTTTAAATAGAGATCATGGATCAATCGGGTGTTAAGCCATGGATCAAGTGTCGGTAATGCCGAGGAGAGAATGAACCGTTGGATCACTACATATCATGACCGTCGGATTGTAAGTTACAAAATGTACATAGTAAAGAAACACACTTTACCTAACTCTATACTAGACCAAGTTATACTTAACTATTTCCTATGTGTCGGAATATCCTAACATCCCCCCTTAAGAACAACTTGGGATATGATTGAAGGATTTACAAATATGACACAATAGGAGAAGGAAGGAGGCACTAGAGCCTATCCCCCCTTAGTGACAACTTCCTGAACTCCAACCATAAATTGAAGTTTAGTAAACTTTGCCTTTGTGAGAGCCTTTGTAAAGATGTCTGCAACTTGATCATCTGTTGAACAATATTGCACTTCAAGAACATGGTCATGAATGAGCTTTTTGATGAAGTGCATGTGCAGTTCAATGTGTTTGTTGCGCTGATGTTGGACTGGATCTTTGCATAGTTGAATGGTACTTTGATTATCACACCAAAGTGTAGTCGGATGCTGCTACTGAAAGCCAAACTCTGATAGGATCTTATGAAGCCACAAGGCTTCCTTACTGGCTTCTACAACACCATGATACTCTGCTTCTGCTGAAGAAAGAGAAATGGCACCTTGTTTCTTGCAAGCCCATGTAATAGGTCTTGAACCAAGAGTGAACACATAACTTGCAGTAGACTTCCGATCATCAGGGTCACCAGCCCAATCGGAATCAGTGAAACCAACCAATAGAGGAGATGCTTCGGCACTATAATGAATCCCAAACTGAACTGTACCTAGAACATAACGAAGTATTATTTTAGCTACTTTCCAATGACTTTCACGTGGTTTTTTCATAAACCGAGCAATAAGGCGAACAACAAAGGAAAGGTCAGGACGAGTATGGGTTAGATACAAAATTTTTCCTACAAGTTGACGGTATAAGGTAGCAATAACTTCAGGAGAAGTACAAGTGGTTGAAAGTTTGACTCCAGACTGAAAGGGAGAAGGGGCTGGCTTACAGTCTTCCATGTGAAAATGGCATAGAATATCACAAGAATACTTGGACTGGGAAAGGGAAATACCTTCCTTGGATTGCAAGACTTGAAGACCAAGAAAATAATGTAAGTGTCCTAAGTCTGTCATTTCAAACTTCCTTTTAAGGCTAGACTTCACATGGTTTATAAGGTTGGGATCACTATCATTCAGGATAAGATCATCAACATAAAGAACAATAATGATAAGAGACTTTCCCACTTTCTTGGTGTAGACAGTATTGTCAGAATGACACCTAGAAAAGCCATTTTCTAAGAGAAAGTTATCCATTTTGGCATACCAAGCTCAAGGAGCTTTCTTGAGACCATAAAGGGATTTCTTAAGCCGACATACAAGGCTGGAGTCTATTTGTATAAAGCCAATAGGTTGTTCCATATAGATTTCTTCATGCAAGTCCCCATGCAAGAAGGCAGATTTAACATCCATCTGATGGACTTCCCATTTGAAAGAGGCAGCAAGGGAAAGAACAAGGCAGATAGAGTTCATTTTGGCAATAGGGGAGAAGGTTTCAGTGTATTCAATGCCTTCAACTTGTGAAAAACCCTTAGCAACAAGACGAGCTTTATGTTTATCAACTTTCCCATCTAGTCCATACTTGGTTCTGTAAACCCATTTGCATCTAGCAAGTTTTCGTCCCTTTGGCAGAGGAACAAGATCCCATGTATCATTTGCAAATAATGAATGATATTATTCATTCATAGCTCCTTCCCAATCTGGATGGCCTGAAGCTTCTGCAAAGGTGCCAGGATCATAATTCACTGAAGCTTGAGCTAGTAAAGAAGAGGCTCTATCAAATTGAGAACGTGTACGTCGTTGATCTGTAGGATCACCGGCAAGATCACCTGCTGCATCCCGAGTAGCACGGACCCATTTTCGAAGCTGAGGAGCTGAAGGAGGATCCTGAGAAGGTGGGGGAGGATTTTCATCCTCACTTTCATCATCTGAAGAAGAAATATTTTCAAAAGTAGAAGAGATAGGGAGAGGTGGCACATCCGCCGAACTAGGCTCGTAGGCCGATATATTTTCAGCAAACTTTACATCTCTTCTAATGATAACATTTTTGGACTTAAGTGGAATAAGTCTATATCCTTTGACATCTTCAAAATATCCAACAAAAATACATTTTTCACTCTTAGGTTCTAAAGCTTTATGTTTCTCATCTGGAATATGGGCCCATGCTTCACTTCCAAAAACACGAAAGTGACTTACATCTGGTTTAATTGAGCTCCACGCTTCTTTTGGAGTGATATTCTTTAAAACCTTAGTAGGAGTGCGATTTATTATGTAATTTGCACAGTTAATTGCTTCTACCCAATAATTAAGACTAATTCCTTTAGATTGAAGCATACAATTAGCCATTTCCTTTAAGGTGCGATTCTTCCTTTCAGCTATACCATTTTGTTGTGGAGTATATGGAACGGTATGTTGCATTTGAATTCCATTCTCACTGCAAAAGTTGATGAATTTGTTGTTAACATATTCTTCGCCATTATCAGATATTAGCTTAAGAATTTGATGTCCAGATTGTTTTTCAACAAATGCCTTAAAGGCCAAGAACATGTTAAATACTTCACTCTTGAGTTTTAAGAAGTATACCCAAGTGCGTCTAGATAAATCATCAATGAAAGTTAAGAAATACTTGTAGCCAGAGAATGAAACAACTAGAAGTGGACCACATAAATCACCATGCATGAGCTGTAAAGGGGCTGAGACATGCCAAGAGGCACGTTTTTCAAAACTATCCCGATGATGTTTTCCGAGTACACATCCGGAACAAACACCATCTCTGCAAGATACCATTGGAAGACCTGTCACCATATTTTCTTTACATATATTCTAAAGGGAGCGATAGTTTAAGTGATGAAATAGCTCATGCCAAAGTTTTCTCACTTCATCGTTATGAGCAACAAATACTGAGGGAAGATTTGATGACCCAAAGTTGTGAAACTTATACAACCTTGTAGAATCATCAGCAATGCCAGTAGCTAAAATCTGTCTAGGATCTCTTAGGTCCTTAATTACAACATTGTGAGGTGAAAATTCAATGATTTTACCTTCACCTGAATGAGTTATCTGATATACAGATAGAAGGTTGCAGGATAAGGTTGGAACACATAATACATCATTAAAATGACCATTGTCTATATGAATAGTTCCAGTCTCTACAACACTAAGAGATCTATCATCACCAACATATATATTTTTGGTGTTACAATCATTTAAAGAAGAAAACATGGCTTTGTTTTTGGCCATGTGATAAGAAGCTCCAGAATCAATGAGCCACTCATGAGAATTAGAAGAAGAAGATACATTTAGTGCATAGCCAGACCGAGATGCTTGACAACCACATGCAGAAAGTGCAATTCCTAAAGATGAAGTTGAAGTTGAAGAGTGCTCCAAATGGATGTTATGCTTCTTCATTGCTGCTTCCAAGGCTTCCATCTTCTTAAAGCATTTGGATTCGAAGTGGCCATCTCGATTACAAAAGTTGCAATGTCTATCAGTCTTCTTCCCTTTGTTTTTATTTGTCTTATCATTTTGTTGAAATTATTTTTCATTTTGAGGCTAAGATTGCTTAGGACCCTTGTTTGGTTTAGGACCATTCCTTTTAGGATACAACTTCTTAGGATTCTTTGGATTTGGTTACTGCTGGGCGGCTAACGCTTTCTTGGAAGAGTTTCCAAGATTAAGAAGACCAAGGTGTAAGAGTTTTTCTTGTTCTCTTATTGAAGAATCACAAAAAGAATCAAAGGAAGGGGACTTGTAGTCTTGTCCTTGAGAAATGAAGGCTTCCCTTGTAGAATGGAAGGTGGAAACAAACACAAAGTAGGCTGGTCCCAACTTAGTAAGAACGGAATAGATAAGGTTGATATCTTCTTTCTTAACCTTAAAACCTTCCAAGAGAAGTCTAAGAGTCTTGAACTTGGACAAAAAATCTTCAATGCAAGAAAAATTATTGGGGTCCAATGTAAGCAACTCATTTTCAAGTTGATGGGCTCTAAGTTCATTTTTGATTCCAAAAACTTTAGTAATCTGTTTCAATGCTTCATCAGGAGTATCAAGTTCTGCAATATGGAATCTAAGATCTGGAGAAATAGACATCCCTATCAACCCACGTGGTTGATCTTGCCTATTTTCCCATTGAGCTGCCTTATCTTCATCTTTCGGTTTGGTTTCTTGGCCTGAGGCTATTCTGTAGAGACCTTTACTTCTAAGTAAATCCACAATGTAGGACCACCATTGGAAGTAGTTGGTGCTGTCAAGAATAACTTGGCATGGACTTTCCGTTTTAAAAAAAACTGAAGCTATAGATGTTGAAACTAAGTGTTCCAATGGAAAGATCTTGAAAAATTAGGCTGTTTAAAAAAAAAACGGTTCTGAAAATGGCTTCCGGATGAAGAAGTTATGGCTTTTTGAAGAAAATTTGATGAAGATGCCGACGAAGTGCGGGAATGTGCAAAAATGAAAAATCCGCCCCCACAAAAAGGAGACTTGAACTCAAGACCTCTACTCTCATAAATTATCTTTGGACCAAGTGAGCTATACAAAAAGTTTGAGAGAGAGAGAGAGGGAGGGGGGGTGGAAGCTTTGTGTTGCGTGCTTGCTTTAAGAAAGCTCTTTTTCCCTACAAAACAAAAAACACAAAACGGCTTCCGGATGAAGAAGCTATGGCTTTTTGATGAAAATTTGATGAAGATGTCGACGAAGTGTGAGAATGTGCGGAAATGAAAAATCTGACCCCACAAAAAGGAGACTTGAACTCAAGACCTCTACTCTCATAAATTAGCAAAAAGTTTGAGAGAGAGAGAGAGAGGAGGGGGAGGTGGAAGCTTTGGGTTGCATGCTTGCTTTGAGAAAGCTCTTTTTCCCTACAAAACAAAAAACATAAAACCCAACATGAACATACAAAAAAACGAACGTTGCGGCTCGAAGCAAGCCATTTATTTGTTTTATTTTATTATTTTTTTCCTAACTAACCTATCCTCGTTTTGACATTTCTTAGTATTTTATAATTTTTAATTTTTAATTTATTTTTATTTATCTATTTACTTGTTTTATTTTGAATATTTTTAACTAACCTTCCCCTTTTGACATTTGTTAGATCTTTTATTATTTTATTATTTTAATATTTTAAGTAATATTATTATATATATATTGCTTTTAGGGTCCATTATTTAAATAATTTCTAATTTTTATTAAAATTTGTAAACTAAATACCCTTCAATTTATATTTGGTCCTAATTCTTACTAACTAAGCTAATAAAATATTTTTGACCCCAGTCCTTGAGTCAAACTAGCCGTTGGTCAAGAGACTCTGTTCTGCCTATTTAACTTGCTTAGCTGGATCTGTTTCTTTAACCTGTCCTGATGATGAACCACACTTGTTGGTTCGAAACGCGTCGACAAATGATTTTCCATGTGATTTTCGCCGAAAAATCTCTCTCTATATTGATATGGATCACAGAAGACTGAACTCTATTAAAAGGTTCACTAATCTGTGGAGTCGCCATCTCTTCCTGATCATCAAGGGCACCAATGAAATTTATATCTAGGGCATGACAGTTCGATTCAGCCATGAGTTTGGCTAAACCTTGGCCTTTGATAAGTTTAGTGGGCTTTATTTCTATGTCATATTCCAAAATAGTGGCAATCCATTTGCCTCTCTTTCCTTCAGGCCCATTTTGTGTCAAAATGTCCTTTACTACTGGAAAATACAAAATATACACTCTGAAAACTTTGATAGCCTTTACTAAATTTAGTGCTCATTTTTCCATTATGTTGTATTTGAGTGTGGCATCTCTGAAGGATTTAATGAAAAATGCAATTGGTTGTTCATATCCCTGGTTATTCTTTTGCAACAAGACTGTTGCAATAGTGTGTTCTGAAGAAAAAGAAAAAAATTATAAAATCTTTCTGAAAATCAGGACTTATAAGGACTGGATTTTTGGTTAGGGCTTCCTTGATGGATTCAAAGGACTGTTTTGCCTCCACTATCCATTTAAGCGCTGAATCTTTCCTTAACATGTTATTTAGTTCTCTAATTAATTCTGGTAAATTTGAAATGAATCTCCTAAGAAAATTTATCTTGCCTAAAAATGACTGCAATTCTTTGAAGTTTTTAGGATGGGTGATGGTCAAGATTGCCTCTATTCTAGCAGGATCTATTCTAATTCCATATTTGGATATTATATGTCCCAACAGTTTTCCTTCTTCTAGACCAAAGAGTGTCTTTTTGGGATTTAAGGAAATCCCAAATTTTCTACATTTAATGAAAACTCTTCTCAGGTGATCTAGGTGTTCATTATCAGATTTAGAAAAGACTGTGATGTCATCTTGGTAAACCACTAAGAAGTCATGGATCTCCTTGGAAAAAGCTATATCCATAGCTCTTTGAAATGTTGCTCCTACGTTCATTAATCCAAAAGGCATCTTCAAATACATGAAGGTACCCCAAGGAGTAGTAAATGTAGTTTTGGCTTGGTCTTCTGGTTGAACTAAGATTTGGTTGTATCTAGAAAATCCATCAAGCAATGAAATTCTAGATGAGCCTACTACCCTCTGAAGGATATGGTCCATTTTTGGTAGAGGATAGTTTTCTTTAAATGAGACCTTGTTCAAATTTCTGAAATCAACACAAAGTCTGATTTCTCCAGTCTTCTTCCTAGCAGTGACTAAGTTTGAAACCCAATCTGAATATCTAATGGGAGCTATGATTTGGGCATCATACATTCTTTTAACTTCTTTCTCAATAGATGGCATAAGAACTGGATTAATTCTCCTAATTTTCTATTTAAAAGTCTTATTATCTTCTTTGATAGGTATCTTGTGTTGAATTATGCTGGTGAAATAAGACTTCAAGTCTTCATAACTGTAGGCAAAAACATCTTGAAACTCTTTAAACAGATTTATGTATTTAACATTTTCCTCTGGAGGTAAGGCTTTTGATATTTTAATGAGTTTTGGTTTTTCCTCAGTTCCTATGTTACATTCTTCTATATCTGCTCTTAAAGGCTCCATTTTTGGTTTTCTAGCTACATCGTTTGAGTCAAACAAATCTTCTAAGGGGACTAATCCCTTAGGCAAAATATTATTTTTAAGATTAAGAATTTCAGGATCATCATTCATTATTTCTTCTATTTCTACATTTTCTAAGTTATCTGTTTCTAATTTAGTGAAATTAGTGGGTTTAGCTATATCTAAAATATTTACATCTATCCCACTATCTATGTCATTGTCTATTGTACAATCTGTATCTATATTACAATTATGAAACTCACCTTCAGCATTCATGAACTCATAAATTTGGGAATCCTGTGAGTAAATCTGCCAATACTTCAAATTGTCTGGTATGATAGGCCTATGTCTCACATCTGCAGTGTATTGATGGTTGGGCTGAAAGGTCAATTTGCAGGTACTAGCAAAAGTGGCCAGATTGTTGGCAAGCATATTCTGTTTTCTAGGAATGGCAGCAAAATTTGTTTCCAGAAGGTCTTTGATCAAATCTAGGACAGTCTCTTTATATTGGCTCAGTCTGGGATTATTTACAGAGTATTCAACATTAATTTGTTTAATAATCAATTCTGAGTCTCCCAGTATAGAAACTCTCTTGGCTCCAAGTTTTCTAACCATTAGTAATCCTCAGATCAGAGCTTCATATTTTGCCATGTTATTTGTGCATTTAAAATTTAACCTAAATGCATGACCTTCAGCATGATTATTCCCCATATTGCGGATCCACACTCCTTCTCCTACTCCTAGTCTATTCACAGATCCATCAAAATCCAAATTCCATACTGATTCATGAAAAATGTTTTCACTGTCAGTGGTTTTTTATTTTTGTTCTACAACTGTGACTTCCTTTTTGTCATGGTCTAAGTTGTACAAGATGAAAGAGTCCATATCAGAATGCATGGAGTATATAGGGAAGTTTTGTGGTTTTTCTGCACTACTCACCATGTATTTCATCAAGGTCTCTCTTTACAATTTCCTTTGTTGACCAAAAACAGATATGGTGGCATATGGCATATCTAATTGTAAGGATTCCTGTAATTTTGCGCCCATGAGCGAGATAACAACATTCCATATTTGGGTGGGATGTCTGCAACTACTATGTCCATTACAATACTCTTTTCTGGGCACTGAACTAGAGTTACATATAAATCCTTAATCAAACCAAGGCATTTAACTTGGCTAGAGTCAAAGGAAAACAGGTCCTTATATGGTCTGGTGATATCTAAGTTTAGTCTCTCCATGATTGCTTTTGGCATCAAGTTATGGGATGCCCCTGAGTCTAGCATAGAATTATGTAATATTTTGTCATGAATGTTCAGGCTAATGTAGAAAGGAGGAATTCCCCCTTGTTGATGAGTACCATTCACCTCAGGGCCAAACAATAATTCAGGTTGATCATCATTCAAATTGACAGCATCTTCTCCTTCACCTATATTTAAATTTTCTGTGATCTGTGATCTATAGGATTCATTTTTCACTAGCTCAGTCAAAGGGACTGATATTTTCAATTTTGCTATTTCAGCCTTGAGGTTGAAAGGCAGCTGATGTTTGCTTGTTTGGATGAGATCTTCCTTAGCAAATGCGGTCTATGTGTTTTTATCTTATTTTTCAACACTGGGCATTTCAGTCTGTGTTTCGGCAATTTTGTTTTGAATTCTCTTATTTGGAATGTTTTCAGTAACAATTTCAGTTTGAGTTTCAGTGGAGTTTATATCCACAATTTTTGGGGTAGATGTCTCTGTTGTTCCTTTAGCGAGGATTTGTAGGATTTTGGTGACAAGATCTTCTGTTATTTTTTTAATCTGGGTCTGGATTGATCTCTTAGTGGAAATTTCATTGTTCTTTTTACTTCTTAAGTTATATTGTTTGTGAACCTCATATATGGCAGATTCATAGCCGTGTTTAAAGTCAAAGGATTCCCTAGATTCTAATTGCAATTGTTGCAGCATGTACAACTCTTGTTCTTCTTGAGTAAGAAAAACAAGATCATCATTTTTTATTCCTTATAAGTTTATCTGGGTGTCATCTTCTCCTTCATGGCTTTGTGAACCCTCAGCATAGTTTTCCTCAAAGGGAGACCTAATTTGCTAATCTATTATAGCATTCTTTCTAGTATTCAGATTCTTCATGAAGTTGGGGTTTCTTATTGGGGGTGGTTGTTTATTCTCCCACTGAGTTTTTCTTTCCATGTTTTCTAATCTATCCATTATTCTCTCTACAGTCTTTGCCAAACTATCTGTTTTACCAAAAGAAGTGGAAGTTTCCTCTTTAATGAAAAATCTCTTTTCATTTCTCATTCTAGCTTTCTTGGCTAATAGGTTTGCCTCTACACTAATAGCATTAATTTGCATTTGTTCCAATGTTTCAGGGTTTCTTTCCCTTAATTGGTATGACACGTCAGTGTCAAAACCATCAGGGAATTTGATTAATGCTAGGTCAGGTGGAGGCTTAATATTAGCAGGGATTGCATTATAGATGCTATTAAACCTAGTACAATAATCCTGAACTGACTCATTAGGATCTCTTCTAATGTTATCATATTCAAAAAGTATTTGCAGAGGGTTTTTATTTCTCTCCCATCTATCAATGAATAATCTATGAAAATCAGCTAAATCTGCAATATGATTAGCTGGTAAAGCTTTGAACCATTTCTTAACATCCCTAGTTAATGTTTGAGCAAACAACCTCATTTGGACATCAGATTGATCTACTTCATGCAATTCAAAATAGTCAGTCATTTTATTCACATGATGTTGGGTAGTGTACTGACCAGTAGCATCAAACAAAAAGATTTTTCTTTGATAATATTGGGGCATGGCATGGAGTTGTGCAGGTAAAACCAAAGGTGCATATAGGTCTGCCATGGCTGAGATTCTGGTTTGACTAGGGGGTAATGTATTGGTGCTAATGGATGGAGATAAACTAGATGAGGATGAGGTGTTTGGCTGATGAATAACTGGTTTAAGGGAATGGACTGTGGTGGATTTTATTGGTACGGTGGTGGTAAATGAAGGTGTATTTACAGTGATTGAAGATTGTGCAGAAATTTCAGAGGCAGCATCAATGAGGGCAACTAGTTCAACAGATTGTTGAAGGTATGAATCATCTATATGGCTTATCAATGTAGAGGTTAAAGCTTCCAACTTGTCAAAAGTGTCCAACCCAAGCTTATCTAAATCTGGATGGATAGGCACCTTTTTTGATTCAATGAGTTGAATAAAATTAAGGTCTAACACAATTTCATGAATTGCATTCTCTGATTTAGTTCTAAACAATGAGAGATAAAATAACAAATCAAATGTATTTTCCTCTAAAGTTGACAACTCCTCAGGGAGTGAATTTGCTTTAACTAACTGGTTATTACTTGCTCGAGTTTCTACCTTTTTTGGTTTTTATAAAATTATGTCTAGGTCATCAACTATTGTAGTAGGGTTTGGATCTGGATTTTCCCTAGTATAGTGAGTCTTCTTGGGAGCCAAAATTTTAAATTTTTAATTGTTTTTTATGAAACTTTTCAATAACAACTTCTAAAAATGACCTAAAGGATCTCAAGATGAAATTTATAGTTTCCTTAAAGTTTTATTAGACTGAGGATCGAATTCCCCAGTATGGTCGCCAATTATGTTATCACTCCAAAATTTCTCTAGAAGTTATTAAAGAAAGAAATGTTCAGAGGTAACCACAAACCTACTTTGGAGATTAGGATCTAGCCTTCCTAATTCTCAGAGAGGGCTCTCTCTTTATGATTTAACTTTGTTTTAGTTAATTGATTTTAGGCTAGTTATTGTTACACTTGGGTTTTGATTTGAATTTGGGTGGTGGGATCACTTACTTAGATGAACAGAGGGTTGCTTTTACCATTGGGCTATGGGGTCAAATGCCAGATAAATAGGATTGGATCAAGTTCTAAAAACAGTGTCTACAAGGCAAGATAGAGGAGTTACTATAGATCTCAAAGGCTAGATGGTGAAATGGTTTCTGATCAAATCCAGGGAGCAATTAAGGGTTCCTTAGGCCGGATTATGAAGAGAAATTAAAGAGATCAACGAGGATGGGAGAGCAATTAAGAGTTCTCAAATCTGGATATCAGAGGAAAACATATAAATGATTGACTGTGCAAAACAAAGTGTACTTAAACAAATTCTGAGTTAAGTTTCCAATTAATTCATTCAAATTTGGATACATTTAAGTTTATGAAACACAAAAGAAAGTAACAAAGTTAGACAAAGCTGCAATAGCTCATCTCATGAATCCTGTAATGCAATATTTTTATTACTTGCTCCACTCTATTGACTTGAAAATTGGAACAATAACCCTTAGGTTTAAGATCAAAATAACTATACAAATGTATAGCAATCCACACTCAATACTTCGAATTATGAAGTATTTATACAAAAAGAATTTACAAAATATCCCAAACTGTCTTGGGAACTAATCTAGGAGAAAGAAATATCTTCATGCAAGAAGATAGAGATAGTTATTGAACTGCTGCTTGTTGTCCCTGTTATTTAGGTTCTGCTGGCTTTGATCTTTTGCCTTTTAATCTGCTTTGTTGTTTGGTCTTCACACTGGATGTTCTATTTACTTTGACCTTTCATCTGATACACTTTGACCTAGCTGACCTGTCAATATCCTTTTACTGTGCCCTTTTACTTTTACTGTACATTTTACATTTTTACTATGTATTTCTACAGTAAATCATTTAGTTTTTCCCATGTCTCAGCATCTGGTAATTGGATATTGAGCATCTTCCTATAGATCTCATCTGCCTCTGTATACTTGGCAAAAGTAGGCTTGTTGACAAAAAGGTGTTTTACCTCATGCTGGAGGTAAAACAAATTCTCAAAAGTTTTATACAATACTTTGCCAGTAGGTATACCCTTCATGGATCAAGTATTCACCTGATCTCTGGCCACTTCTCTGATATTTTTATTGTAGTCCTCTTGTGTCATTAACTTGTCATTTATAACAAAGGGATTTGGTAAACCCTTTTGCCTCAAAATTTCGAACTTCACCATGAATCTGTCAATGGCCAATTACATGGTTTGGCACTTATCCTCTAGGTTCAACATCAAATTCCTCTTGGTGAGGACCCTTTTAACATCCAAAATTGTACCTTTTCTATCAGGTATCTCTAATTCCTGTAGCTCATACATCTTCTTGGAGTTGAGGAAGTGAATGATCCTTGCAACTTCCTTTGGCATGTCTCCAATTTCTGCTTTCTCTTTGAATGGCTTCTATAGCCTACTTTATTAAATCAATTTGTTCAAAAATAACCTAGATGGATGGCCAGATATCATTGACAGAGTCAATAATATTTGGCCACAGTTGCTCCTTAGCCTGACCTAAAGGTTCATTCAATGTTAGTTCCTTCTCCAGGCTTTTGATTCGTTCATTCATCCTTGTAGACTTTTGTTGTTCTTCTTTGTGCATGATTTGGGCAAGTTTGTAATCTGTTTCCAGGCTGGTCACTTTTCCCTTAAGCCTATTCATCTCAGTGGTCTGAATGGATATTTCTTCCATTGCTTTGACCAATTTGTTTGCTTTATCACCTGTAGACCCTGTTATTGATGTAGTTGGTGTAGATGTTGGCAGTGTTGTGGCCATTGGAGCTGTGGGAGCCAAGGATGCTGCCAAAGTAGAAGGTACAGCAGTGGTAACTGTTGGGATGACAGTTGCAGGGACATGATCAAGACTAGCTTATTTTAGTTGAATCAAGCTATCCAATTCTCTCTCCATCTCCTTTAACTGATCATTCAGTTGTAGCATTAGGTCCATCATCTCTTCATGATTGGTTTGGCTCTCTGAGACCTCCTTTTTTTGTGGGCGTTGTAAATGAGGCAGCTTAAGTTGTTTCTTGAGGGCTGCTATATCCTCATTCTTCTTTTTGACCAATTTCGCAGCAGCCTTAATGTCACTTGGATCATGAACCAGTTCAATGACCAAGTTCTCCAATGACTTGATCCTGTTATCTTTGGCCTGTGAGGAGGATTTGTCCAATTTATACTGGACTATTACATTATCCAGTGAATCTTGTAATGTGTGTGCAGCCATGGTCTTTCCTGTAAGGGTGGAGTAAATAATTTCTCCAGCCAGTTTATCAAACTCTATTTGGTCAATGGGATGAACATCCCTGGCCAGAACCTCAAAATCAGTATTCTTGTAATCAGATGAGGTCTTTGGTTGCTGAACGGCGGGCTGCAAAAATGAGACCTGCATCTTTCCTACTTTGATGTCAAATGAAGACATCAACCTGCTCTGGTTGGATGGTGTATGTTTGAAGTATTGGGTGTATTTCTGTGCCTTCACCTTCTCATTCCTCATCTTTATCTCCTTCTACATGTCTTTGATGTCCTTTTCTCTGTCAGCTGGCTTGACAAAGGAAGAAACCACAACACTTTGTTGTCTCTCAATCATTTGAGTGTTGGAGGTTGATGGTTGTTGTGTTTCACCTGAAGCAATTGGGTCTTTGCTTCTATGCCCCATTGTTTCAGTGTCATTTATTTCCATTGATTCAATGTTCTCCTCCTGTTCAGACACATGATTCAATTTGGGCCTTTTTTGAGTTCAAACAGCTCATTTTTAGTCTCCATGGTGGAACTGGATGCCTCTTCCCTATTCCTCTTTGGATTCTTCTCCTCATTGGCTGGGGTCTGTAATACATGATGAATATTCATTGGTTCCCCTAGTTCTGGAACCTACAAGAAAGAGATTTGTTCAATTTGTTTTTCAACATCAATGAGTGTGTTCTCTACATCCACAACTATGTTATCCATACCAATCAATGTATTTTCTAACCACTCAGATTGTTTGGAAAACTGTTCAATGTCAGGTCCTGGGTGGTGGATGAAAGGTCCCAATTTGACCTTAATTCTCAATTTGTTTATGACCACATGAGGGTCATACTGCCACATGAAGCTATTTTTGAATTTCATCTGTTGTAGTATCTTATCAGCCTCAGGTCCAGCTTCTCTGTTATCGCATATGAAGGACCCCAATTGGTGCTTTATTTTAAATTGGGTCTTCTTCCTATCTACTAGGAAGTTGACCTCATCATAGTTGATGATTTGTCTAAAATACTCAAGTGAAAATATCCTCATAGGGAGGTATTTGGGCAACTTATAAGGGGCTAATTGGCAGTCGTAAACCCTGATCTCAGTGTGGTCTTGGTATAGTTACCAATCTCCCACCTCATTGTTCTTAGTCAACTGTAGCACCCTCTTGATTTCTTGGTTGATTCTAGGTTGAGTGTTACTAGTCAGCATGTTCATGATTGGGTAGACAAATGAATCTATGAAGTCTTTGTAGGTAAATGTTGTGGAGTATCTCTGGATCAAGGGTGTCCAGAAGACAACTGATCTCTATTTTCCCTTGGTATCCAACTTCTGGATGCTTACAAGGAACTTATCTGCTTGGTAATACAGGAACATGTGAAATAACACTGAAGAGTATTTGAAAACTCTTTCAGTTGGCAATCTAGTGAATTGTTCATGCATCCTGTCTGCAATGAACTGAGCATAATTATACATGACAGCAGGACGATTTCCTGGGATGAAGACGGAAAGGAAGGCCAGGATGACCTCATCCACATGCTCATCTGTGGTATATCCTAAGATGCAAGAGAGCATGGTGATTATATGTCTGCCAGTTTCTGAAAAAATAGTGGCAGCATAGGGTGGGGTATCTGTGGGAGTATGTCGGTCTTCAATAATGAAAGTTTGGAAGATTTTCCTTATCTTAACCAGGTCTAGGGTGATATACAGGTCCAATAGGTCTCCAATGGATAGAGGGGTCTGATTAGGGCTAGGTTGGACTTGAAGCATTTGGTTGATGGACTCTGGTGTAATGGTGAATAAGAGCTGCTGGTTTGGGGCAACAATAGCTCTTTGGCTAGGGATATAGTAGGCATGACAAAAATGTATGATATCAGGGAATGGGTGGACTTCTGGGAATAGATATTTGGGTAAATTGGATTCCCAAAGGTGGATGTCATCGGCATGGTTTAGGAATCTGTCCTTACTCCAACAGTGGAGCTTCAGGAGGTAGGCTGCAGTAGCAGTATCTTTTATTTGGAAATCCCTGTCTTCTAGTGCCAAATGGTCGATGTCCAGGTGAGGGGTTGACACAGGTCTCATGTCCAGAGAGGTCTGGGAAGCCATTTTTAGGAGCAAAGGTGTGAATTGGGCTTGTATAGGTTATAGAAGTGAGGCTTTGAAAACTCTAGTGTAGTGAGAGGGTGATTTGTAGTTTGCAAAAGAGGGATTTGGGTATTCAAGTGGAAATACTCTTCAATTTAGGGAAAATTAATTTATTTCAATTAATTAATCTTTGAATTAACTGTACATTCTCAAATTGAGAAGGTCACTCTGTTTTTTTCTCAAAATACCTGGAAATTGGTGGTTCAAGTTGCAAACTAGTTTTAATGGTGACTGTAGATGGTACGGTGGCTTCAGCTATGCGCTGGATGCTTGAATTGGGTGTCTGGAGCTTCTTCGAGAGATAAACAACAGTCAATTTTGGTTGCAGAGGCTCAGGGTGGCGCAGGGCCATCGCACCATTTTTGGCAGGAAGACAATATTTCCTTGAGAACACGCGATTTCACCTAGAGCTAACACGTAGCAGAATAGGGCCCGGGAAAAACCGTGAATCTAGCGTGCTCTCACACTGGTAAAGGCTGAAGAGGGAATGAGTGCGATATGGATGCACGCCGTTAGATCTGGGGGTGGGACATCTAATAACTGTCGCGTAGTCAAGATGCATAGAGGGGAATCGGGGTCAGGATTTGCAGGGCCCGAGGGATTAATTACAATAAATTGTAATTAATTAATAAACAAAGCGGGGATTAAATATAAGCGCGGGTAAATGGAGTGGGGAGTAGGGTTTATTATGGCAGGGTTTTCTTAACCGCACCTAGGTTGGTGGGTTAAAAGGTTTATGTCGGGGAAATATAAATCGAGGAGTTAATTAAAAAATGTGAGGGGGGATTAAACTTAGGATAAGGGGGTTTTATGGGTTTTTGAGGTGAAATAAGGAAATTAATAAGGGGGAAGGTGATTTTTGCAATGGGGAATGGGTTTCATACTGGGGAAAAGGGGTTTTGGGTAGGGGGATGACCTTTGAAGGGTAATTTACTAGGGAAATGTGTGAAACCAAGGGGTAAGGGTCAAAATGAAGGGAAAAGGGTATTTTTATAAGAAATGATGGGATAATGGGGAAATTAGTAAGTATGTAGTGGAGGTGAAATGAAATGAGGGGAAGTTAATCAAATAAGCTTGTGAACATCCTTTCACTCTCATAGATGCTCCTGCACACTGAAACATAGGATTAAGCATGATAAATGTGCTTATGATTTAACAACCTTGTACATCTGCAACCTTTCTTCTACCTACCCTTTACTTATCCTAACATTTTTTCTTCATTTTATTGGGTGCATTTAAGCTAGAAAACCCTTTCTTTCCTTTTCTTTTGACAAGCAAACTATCTAATTCTAACCGTATAACTTCCAATGGCTCAAATTAAGCTGATGAAAACATTTTTATTTCTCTACCTAACTACTGATCTGCCAAGGTTAAACAGTTTGGCTAGATCTTTATTCTCTATCTATAAACATGAAATTTAAAGCATGAATTAGTCAAGATTAAGCTATTTGACTATCATGGGTTGTGGCATTTATGACAAGCTGCACACAATCATTATTTTGCACATAAAAGTAAAAGTAGTGGCAATTGAATTTGCACACTTTCATGATCTGTTTTTTGTTTGGGGTTCATATTTTTCCCTTTTTTGATCTTTTCTTTTTCTTTTTGTCCTTCGATTAAGATTTTAGGACATACCCTCTTTACATTTTTTTAATTTTTAATATGGAAAACATTTTGAGAAAGCAAAAGTATGTACAATATTACAAGACTAACCATAGCCAATTCAAAATTATGAATCCTATTGTTATAGAACCCTAACAGTGGCTCCACATGGGGATGGCATTTCCTGGTGAAATGTAAAGAACTTTGAGATCAGTAGCCTCTGAAAATGTGATTGAAGTTACCTTGTAAATTGTTCTTCTGTGATTTTTCTTTATTCATACTTATGATGGTGAACCTTTCAAAGCTCAAGGCCTTCTCTCCGAGCTTCAACTTCAAAATATTACCATCCAATCCAATCTAAAATCTGCACTATTATATACAATGAGTAAAGTAAAGTTAACTATTCTTAATCTGTGGAAAAGTAATGCTTCAGCATTCTACCATTGACAGGTCCTCCTGGTAGATCTAATCCATCTATCTCTCTCAAGAAAAAAACATTGTTACCTCTGTAACCATAAATGACATAAGGGCCTTGCCACAGAAAGTCAAATTTTCCATGTTCGCCCTTGTCTTCTCCTCTAGAATCCCATCTAAGCACTTTGTCACCTATGTAAAAATCATCAGCTTTAGTATTTTTATCAAATATCTTTTTGATTTTATCCTGGATTACTTGTGATTCGACATAGACTTCTTCTCTAGTATGTTGCAAGTGTATGGTCTGATTTATCCTTCTCTGGATATCATTTGGTTCTACCTGCAACTCCTGGATGATCTTCATCACTGGTACTGCTAAAGATGATGGAAAATTAACATCCATTCCATATACCAGTTGATAAGGAGATGTACCAATGGAATTTTTAGTAGTTAGTCTATCTGCCCATAAGGCATTGACCAACTTTTTGTTCCATGTCTTTTTGTTGTCTTCCAATAATTTCTTAATGATATTGACCAGGTTTTTGTTAGAGGATTCTGCAATTCCATTACCTTGAGAGTAATAAGCTTTGGAATGGCCAAGGGTGATGTGGTATTTGTTACAAAAGTCTACCATTTTCTTGGATTTAAAAGCAGCTACATTATCAATAATGAGATTTTGGGGGCATCAAAATCTTGACAAGATATTGTTTTCTAAGAATGAGATAATGATAGATTCTATGGCTTGTCTAGAAGGGATGGCTTCTATCCATTTGGTGAAGTAATCAGTGGTTGTCAAAATCCATTTATGCTGAGTTGAGGAGGCTGGGTGTATTTCTCCAATGAAGTCTAAACCCCATTGTTGAAATGGCATTTTTGTGGATATTGGTTTGAGAGGTAAAGGTAAAAGCTTTCTCTTTCCCTCAAATATCTGACACTTGTGACAGGAGGTCACATGTTTCTTAACATCTGCAAAAAGAGTGGGCCAGTAAAAACCAACCCTCAGGATTTTGTCAGCAGTAGTTTTCCAATACAAGTGTCCTCCACAATCTCCTGCATGAAATTCTTGCATAATTTTATCAGCTTCATCTTTCAGTAAAAAATTTAATAGAATACCACCATTGTCTTTCCAAAACAAAGAATTATCTATGATACAATATTTCAATGACTTCATTTTCAAAAATCTAGCTTTAGTTCTTGTTAAACCAAGAGGAGCTTGTAAGTTCAGTAATACAAATATGATATCTGCATACCAAGGTGAATCAGTAAAAGGTTCACTGATCTATGGAGTTGCCATCTCTTCCTGATCATCAAGGGCACCAATGAAATTTATATCTAGGGCTTGACAGTTCGATTCAGCCATGAGTTTGGCTAAACCTTGGCCTTTGATAAGTTTAGTGAGCTTTATTTCTATGTCATATTCCAAAATAGTGGCAATCCATTTGCCTCTCTTTCCTTCAAGCCCATTTTGTGTCAAAATTTCCTTTACTACTAAGTTTGGAACATAAGCAATGATGTGAAAATACAAAATATACACTCTGAAATCTTTGATAGCCTTTACTAAAGCTAGTGCTCATTTTTCCATTATGTTGTATTTGAGTGTGGCATCTCTGAAGGATTTAATAAAAATGAAATTGGTTGTTCATATCCCTGGTCACTCTTTTGCAATAAGACTGTTGCAATAGTGTGTTCTGAAGCAAAAGAAAAAATTATAAAATCTTTCTGAAAATCAGGACTTATAAGGACTGGAGTTTTGGTTAGGGCTTCCTTGATGGCTTCAAAGGATTGTTTTGCCTCCACTATCCATTTAAGCACCGAATATCTTATTAACATGTTATTTAGTTCTCTAATTAATTCTGCTAAATTTGAAATGAATCTCCTAAGAAAATTTATCTTGCCTAAAAATGACTGCAATTCTTTGATGTTTCTAGGATGGGTGATGGTCAAGATTGCCTCTATTCTAGCAGGATCTATTCTAATTCCATCTTTGGATATTATATGTCCCAACAATTTTCCTTCTTCTAGACCAAAGAGTGTCTTTTTGGGATTTAAGGAAATCCCAAATTTTCTACATTTAATGAAAACTCTTCTCAGGTGATCTAGGTGTTCATTATCAGATTTAGAAAAGACTGTGATGTCATCTTGGTAAACCACTAAGAAGTCATGGATCTCCTTGGCAAAAGCTATATCCATAGCTCTTTGAAATGTTGCTCCTGTGTTCATTAATCCAAAAGGAATCTTCAAATAAATGAAGGTACCCCAAGGAGTAGTAAATGCAGTTTTGGCTTGGTCTTCTAGTTGAACTAAGATCTGGTTGTCTCCAGAAAAGCCATCAAGAAATGAAATTCTATATGAGCCTAATACCCTCTAAAGGATATGGTCCATTTTTGGTAGAGGATAATTGTCTTTCAATGAGACATTGTTCAAATTTCTGAAATCAACACAAAGTGTGATTTCTCCAGTCTTCTTCCTAGTAGTGACTAAGTTTGAAACCCACTCTGAATATCTAATGGGAGCTATGATTTGGGAATCATACATTCTTTTAACTTCTTTCTCAATTGATGGCATAAGAATTGGCTTAATTCTCCTAAGTTTCTGTTTAAAAGGCCTATGATCTTCTTTGATAGGTATCTTGTGTTGAATTACGCTGGTGTCATAAGACTTCAAGTCTTCATAACTCCAGGCAAAAACATCTTGAAACTCCTTAAATAGATTTATGTATTTAACCTTTTCCTCTGGAGGCAATGCTTTTGATATTTTAATGAGTTTTGGTTTTTCCTCAGTTCCTATGTTACATTCTTCTATATCTACTCTTAAAGGCTCCATTTTTGGTTTCCTAGCTACATCGTTTGAGTCAAACAAATCTTCTAAGGGGACTAATCCCTTAGGAAAAATATTATTTTTAAGATTAAGAATTTCATGATCATCATTCATTATTTCTTCTATTTCTACATTTTCTAAGTTATCTATTTCTAATTTAGTGAAATTAGTGGGTTTAGCTATATCTAAAATATTTACATCTATCCCACCATCTATGTCCTTGTCTACTGTACAATCTGTATCTATATTACAATTCTGAAACTCACCTTCAGCATTCATGAACTCATAAATTTTGGAATCCTGTGAGAAAATCTACCAATACTTCAAATTATCTGGTATGACAGGCCTATGTCTCACTTCTGTAGTGTACTGATGGTTGGGCTGAAAGGGTAATTTGCAGGTACTAGCAAAAGTGGCCAGACTGTGGGCTTGCATATTTTGTTTTCTAGGAATGGCAGCAAAATTTGTTTCCATAAGGTCTTTGATCAAATCTAGGATAGTCTCTCTATATTGGCTCAGTCTGGGATTATTTACAGAGTATTCACCATTAGTTTGTTTAATAATCAGTTTTGAGTCTACCAGTATAGAAACTCTCTTGGCTCCAAGTTTTCTAACCATTAGTAATCCTGGGATCAGAGCTTCATATTCTGCAATGTTATTTGTGCATTTAAAATTTAACCTAAATTCATGACCTTTGGCATGATTATTCTCCATATTTTGGATCCACACTCCTGCTCCTGCTCTTAGTCTATTCACAGATCCATCAAAATCCAAATGCCACAGTGATTCATGAAAAATGTTTCCACTGCCAGCTGTTTTGTATTTATGTCCTACAACTGTGACTTCCTTTTTGTAATGGTCTGAATTGTACAAGATGAAAGAATCCATGGAGTATATAGGGAAGTTTTGTGGTTTTTCTACACTACTCGTCATGTATTTCATCAAGGTCTCTCTATATAGTTTCCTTTGTTGACCAAAAACAGAGATGGTGTCATATGACATATCTAACTGTAAGGATACCTATAATTTTGCTCCCCATGACTGATATAACAGCATTCCATATTTGGGTGGGATGTCTGCAACTACCATGTCCATTGCAATACTCTTTGTTGGAAACTGGACTAGAGTTACACATAAATTCTTTATCAAACCAAGGCATTTAACTTTTCTAGAGTCAAAGGAAAACAAGTCCTTATATGGTCTGGTGATATCTAAGTTTAGTCTCTACATGATTGCTTTTGGCATCAAGTTATGGGATGCCCCTGAGTTTAGCATAACATTATGTAATATTTTGTCATGAATGTTCAAGCTAATGTAGAAAGGAGGAATTCCCCCTTGCTGATGAGTACCATTCACCTCAGGGCCAAACAATAAATCAGGTTGATCATCATTCAAATTGACAGCATCTTCTCCTTCACCTATATTTAAAGTTTTTGTGGTATGTGATCTATAGGATTCATTTTTCACTAACTCAGTCAAAGGGACTGATATTTTCAATTTTTCTATTTCAGTCTTGAGGTTGAAAGGCAGTTGAGGTTTGCTTGTTTGGATGAGATCTTCCTTAAAAAATTTAGTCTGTGTGTTTTTATCTTATTTTTTAGCACTTGGAATTTCAGTCTGTGTTGCAGCAGTTTTGTTTTGAATTGTCTTATTTGGAATGTTTTCAGTAACAGTTTCAGTATGAGTTTTAGTGGAGGTTATATCTACAATTTTTGGGGTAGAAGTCTCCGGTGTTCCCATGGGGAGGATTTGTAGGACTTTGGTGACAAGAGATTCTGTTATATTTTTAGTCTGGGTCTAGATTGATCTCTTAGTGGGAGTTTCATTGTTCTTTTTAATTCTTAAGCTATACTGTTTGTGAACCTCATATATGGCAGATTCATAGCCATGTTTAAAGTCGAAGGATTCCCCAAATTCTAATTGCAATTGATGCAGCGTGTACAACTCCTGTTCTTCTTGAGTAATAAAAACATCATCTTCATTTTTTATTCCTTATAGGTTTATCTGGGTGTCATCTTCTCCTTCATGGCTTTGTGAACCGTCAGCATAGTTTTCCTGGAAGGGAGGCCTAATTTGCTGATCTGGTATAGCATTCTTTCCAATATTAGTATTCTTCCTTAAGTTGGGGTTTCTTATTGGGGATGGTTGTTGATTCTCCCACTGAGTTTTTCTTTCCATGTTTTCTAATCTATCCATTATTCTCTCTACACTCTTTGCCAAACTATCTATTTTACCATCAGAAGTGGAAGTTTCATCTTTAATGACAACTCTCTTTTCATTTCTTATTCTAGCGTTCTTGGCTAATAGGTTGGCCTCTACACTAACAACATTACTTTGCAGTTGTTCCAATGTTTCATGGTTTCTTTCCCTTAATTGGTATGACATGTCAGTGTCAAAACCATCAGGGAATTTGATTAATTTTAGGTCAGGTGGAGGCTTAATATTAGCATGGATTGCATTATAGATGCTATTGAACCTAGTACAATAATCCTGAACTGACTCATTAGGAGCTCTTCTAATGTCATCATATTCAGAAAGTATTTGCAAAGGGTTTTTCTTTCTCTCCCATCTATCAATGAATAATCTATGAGAAGTAGCTAAATCTTCAATATGATTAGTTGGTAAAGCTTTGAACCATTTCTTAACATCCCCAGTCAATGTTTGAGCAAACAACCTCATTTGGACATTAAATTGATCTACTTCATGCAATTCAAAAAAGTTAGTCATTTTGTTCACATGTTGTTGGGCAGTGCACTGACCAGTAGCATAAAAAAAAAAAAAAAACTTTGATAATCTTGGGGCATGGCATGGAGTTGTGTAGGTAAAACTAGAGGTGCATATCAGTCTGCGATGGCTGAGATTTTGGTTTGACTAGGGGGTAAAGTAGTGGTGCTTGAGGAAGGGCTTGGAATGAATGGAAGGTGTTTGGTTGATGAATAACTGGTTTAGGGTAATGGACTGTGGTGGATATTATTGGTGAGGTGGTAGTAAATGAAGGTGTATTCACAATGATTGAAGATTGTGTAGAAATTTTAGAGGCAGCAGCAGTGAGGGCAGCTAGTCCAACAGATTGTTGAAGGTAAGCATCATCTATATGGCTTATCAATGTAGAGGTTAAAGCTTCTAACTTGTCAAAAGTGTCCAACACAAGTTTATCTAAATCTGGATGGATATGCACCTTTTTTTATTCAATGAGTTGAATAAAATTAGGGTCTAACACAGTTTCATGAATTGCATTCTATGATTTATTTCTAAACAATGAGAGATCAAATGACAAATCAAATGGAATTTCGTCTAAAGTTGACAACTCCTCAGGAAATGAATTTTCTTTAACTAACTGGCTATTACTTGCTTGATTTTCTACCTTTTTTGGTTTTTTTTTAAATTCTCTTTGGGTCATCAACTATTGTAGTAAGGTTTGGATTTGGATTTGCCCTGGTATAGTGAGTCTTCTTGGGAGCCAAAATTTTAACTTTTTAACTGTTTTTTATGAAACTTTTCAACAACAACTTCTAAAAATGACCTTAAGGGGCTCAAGATGAAATTTAAGGTTTCCTTAAAGTTTTATTAGATTGAGGATCGAAGTCCCCAGTATGGTCGCCAATTATGTTATCACTCCAAAATTTCTCTAGAAGTTATTAAAGAAAGAAATGTTCAGAGGTAACCACAAAGCTACTTTGGAGATTAGGATCTGGCCATCCTAATTCTCAGAGAGAGCTCTCTCTTTATGATTTAACTTTGTTTTAGTTGATTGATTTTAGGCTAGTTATTGTTACACTTGGGTTTTGATTTGAATTTGGGTGGTGGGATCACTTACTTAGATGAATAGAGGGTTTCTTTTATGATTGGGCTACGGGGTCAAATGCCAGACAAACAGGATTGGATCAAGTTCTAAAAAATAGTGTCTACAGGGAAAGATAGAGGAGTTACTACAGATCTCAAAGGCTAGATGGTGAAATGGTTTCAAGTCAGATCTAGGGAGCAATTAAGGGTCCCTTAGGCTATATTATGAAGAGAAATGAAAGAGGTCAACCGGGATGGGAGAGTAAGTAAGGGTTCTCAAATCCAGATATCAGAGGAAAATATATAAATGATTAACTGTGAAAAAAAGAGTGTACTTAAACAAATTCTGAGTTAAATTTCCAGTTAATTCATTCAAATTTAGATAACATTTAAGTTTATGAAACACAAAAGAAAGTAACAAAATCAGACAAAACTGCAATAGCTCATCTCATGAATCATGTAATGCAATATTTTTATTACTTGCTCCACTCTGTTGACTTGAAAATTGGTACAATAACCCTTAGGTTTAAGATAAAAATAACTCTACAAATGTATAGCAATCCACACACAATACTTATAATTATGAAGTATTTATACAAAAGAATTTACAAAATATCCCAAACTGTCTTGGGAACTACTCTAGGAGAAAGAAATATCTTCATGCAAGAAGATAGAGACAGTTGTTGAACTGTTGCTTGTTGTCCCTGTTATTTAGGTTTTGTTGGCTTTGATCTTTTGCCTTTTACTTTTACTGTACATTTTACATTTTACTGTATATTTCTACAGTAAATCATTTATTTTTTCCCATGTCTCAGCATCTGGTAATTGGATACTGAGCATCTTCCTGTAGATCTCATTTGCTTCTATATACTTGGCAAAAGTAGGCTTATTAACAAAAAGGTGGTTTACCTCATGTTGTAGGTAAAACAAATTCTCAAAAGTTTGATACAATACTTTGCGAGTAGGTATACCCTTCATGGATGAAGTATTCACCTGATCTTTGACCACTTCTCTGATCTTTTTATTATATTCCTCTTGTGTCATTAACTTGTCATTTATAACCAAGGGATTTGGTAAACCCTTTTGCCTCAAAATTTCGAACTTCACCATGAATCTGTCAACGGCCAATTGCATGGTTTGACACTTATCCACTAGGTTCAATGTCAAATTCCTCTTGGTGAGGACCCTTTTAACATCCAAAATTGTACCTGTTCTATCAGGTATCTCTAATTCCTGCAACTCATACCTGTTCTCGGAGTTGAGGAAGTGAATGATCCTTGCAGCTTCCTTTGGCATGTCTCCAAGTTCTTCTTTGAATCTTTGAATGGCTTCTGTAGCCTGCTTTATTAAATCAATTTGTTCAAAAATAACCTAGATGGATGGCCAAATATCATTGACAGAGTCAATGATATTGGCCCACAGTTGCTCCTTAGCCTGACCTAGAGGTTCATTCAATGTTAGTTCCTTCTCCAGGCTTTTGATTCATTCATTCATCCTTGTAGACTTCTATTGTTCTTCTTTGTGCATGATTTGGGCAAATTTGTAATATGTTTCTAGGCTGGTCACTTTTTCCTTAAGCCTATTCATCTCAGTGGTCTGAATGGACATTTCTTCCATTGCTTTGACCAATCTGTTTGTTTCATCACCTGTAGACCCTTTTGCTGATATAGTTGGTGTAGATGCTGGCAGTGTTGTGGCCATTGGAGTTGTGGGAGCCAAGGATGCTACCAAAGTAGAAGATACAACAGTGGTAACTGTTTGGATGACAGTTGCACGGGCATGATCAAGCCTAGCTTGTTTTAGCTGAATCAAGCTATCCAATTCTATCTCCATCTCCTTTAACTAATCATTCAGTTGCAACACTAGGTCCATCATCTCTTCATGATTGGTTTGTCTCTCTAGGACCTCCTTTGTTTGTGGGTGTTGTAAATGAGGCAGCTTAAGTTGTTTCTTGAGGGCTACTATATCCTTATTCTTCTTTTTTATCAATTTCTCAGTAGCCTTAATGTCACTTGGATCATGGCCCAGTTCAATGACCAAGTCCTCCAATGACTTGATCCTGTTGTCTTTGGCCTGTGAGGAGGCTTTATCTAATTTATACTAGACTGTTAGATTATCCAGTGAATCCTGTAGCCTATGTGCAGCCATGGCCTTTCCTGTAAGGGTGGAGTAAATCATTTCTCCAGCCTGTTTATCAAACTCTATTTGGTCAATGGCATGAACATCCCTGGCCAACACCTCAAAATTAGTCTTCTTGTAATCATATGAGGTCTTTGGTTGTTGAATAGCAGGGTGCAAAAATGAGACACGCATCTTTCCTGCTTTGATGTCAAATGATGACATCAACCTGCTCTGGTTCGCTGGTGTATGTTTTAAGTATTGGGTGTATGTCTCTGCCTTCAACTTCTCATTCCTCATCATTATCTCCTTGTACCTGTCTTTGATGTCCTTTTCTTTGTCAGCTAGCCTGACAAAGGAAGAAACCTCAACACTTTGTTGTCTCTCAATCATGTGAGTGTTGGAGGTTGATGGCTACTATGTTTCACCTGAAGTAGTTGTGTCTTTGCTTCTCTACCCTATTGTTTCAGTGTCAGTTATTTCTGTTGATTCAATGCTCCCCTCCTGTTCAAACATAGGATTCAATTTGGGCCTTTTTCTAAGTTCAAACAGCTCATCTGTAGTCTCCATGGCAGAACTGGATGCCTCTTCCGTATTCCTCCTTGGATTATTCTCCTCATTGGCCGGGGTCTGTAATACAGGATGAATATTCATTGGTTCCCCTAGTTCTGTAACATGCAGGAAAGAGCTCTGGTCAAATTTTTTTTCAACATCAATGAGTGTGGTCTCTACATCCACAATTGTGCTATCCATATCAATCAATGTATTTTAAAATCACTCAGATTAGTTGGCAAACTGTTCAATGTCAGGTCGTGGGTGGTGGATGAAAAGTCCCAATTTGACCTTAATTCTCAATTTGTTTATGACCCCATGAGGGTCATACTACCACATGAAGTTGTTTCTGAATTTCATGTGTTGTAGTATCTTGTCAGCCTCAGGTCCAGCTTCTCTGTTATTTCATATGAAGAGGCCCAATTGGTTCTTTATTTTAAATTGGGTCTTCTTCCTTGCTGCTAGAAGTTGACCTCATCAGAGTTGATGATTTGTCTAAAATACTCAAGTGAAAATATCCTCATAGGGAGGTATATGAGCAACTTATAAGGGGCTAATTGGCAGCCATAAACCCTGATCTCAGTGTGGTTCTGGTATAGGTACCAGTCTCCCACCTTGCTATTCTTAGCCAACTGTAGCACCCTATTGGTTTCTTGGCTAATTCTCGGTTGAGTGTTACTAGTCAGCATGTTCATGATTGGGTAGATGATCTGAAAATAACTTGTGAGTGACCTCAGTTAAATAATTATTGAATGAAGGTATTACAGACTCATCGATCAGATTGCAAAATACATAGACACTGGAAAATGGAAAACAGTAAGAGAAACACAGTAAGAAAATACAAGAACACAACAATTAATAAGGAGTTCACCCTAATCTCCAGGGCTACGTCTCCGATCCAGCTTTCAGTGGTGGCCATCTTTTATTGTGTCTTGAAAGCATATATTTACAATGAGGAGCTCAATTTGAGTCTCCTGAAATAGATAACGCTTGGTAGGGTGGTTCTTGGATTCCCCAAGCCACTAGAGTGCACAGACTCTGTTCCTTACCAAGTCTTGACCTTTTTGGTCTTTAGTGAGAGGAGCCCAATATGGTACTCAATTCCGGACATATCCTCTCAAGGATTGCTTGAACCTCTCAAGCTCTCTGTTTGCTCGATATTGCCTTAGGTCAGCTCGACTCTCTGTTTTATGCTTCTTACTTCACTGTCTTTTCTTCACTCTCGCTTTCCCTCTCTTCGTTCTCTTCTCGGTGTGTTCTATTGTGTGTCTGTTCATGGCTTAAATCCAATCTATCCCTAACTGCTCACTTCCTCTTCCACCCTCGTTGGATAGCCTGCTACTTCTCACTTGGAGTTCCTTGTCTCTGCATCATCATCAACGGCTCACAGGGAGTGGACACTTGTCCTCTTGCGAACTGCACCAGCTCTTCCTCGTCGGTTCGGTTTTCCAGTTACACTGTAGTATGACTCGTCTGCCATCTCAGTGGTCAAATCGGACTTCAAACCTCTTTATGTCACGGCTTAATTCCCCTGTCAAATCCAGTTCCTCCATCAGGCGCAATCTTCGTCGTTAGATCTAGAGCCCCCAGATCCTACAACATTCACTCATTTCACACGGTTGACTTGCTCGACCATTAGCGCACGATGAGAGGCAGTTTTCTCTCTCATCCACCAGACACGCATCGGGCGCTGAATGGAATCGCTCGTTTTTTCTCGAAATCCGCTTACCGCCCAAGGATGCCCCCGATATATCATCGGTTTTGGATTGCGGGAACCACCTTTCGCCTTAGTGCTTTCCCCACGGTTTCCCAGCTTCCCATGCGACTGAGCGCTTCGGGGCTTTTCCTTCTCAAGGGGTTTTGCCCAGATCAGAAATGCCCTCTGTTTCCTGATCCAGGCTTCCCAATGGCCAGTTTTGCCTCCTGCGCGGTCTCCATGGGACTTGGTCAGCGTGCTTTGACCATGGTCCTCGTCGTTCCTCAATAGCTGCAAACTGCCACTGTCTAGAGGTCTTGTTGATCGCTCTGTGTTCATAAATTCGAAGTTTTGTCCTGATTTGATACAGTCATGGTATTGTGATAATCTTCATGGATCCAATTCAGATCACGACCTTCCCACTGAAAAAGCTTTTGGACCACCAAAAGTTGGTTTTCAAGCATCGACTAAGTGAGGGTACAATTGTCTCACTTGTCCAATATCTATCCACTTTGCATTGCTTGGCTTTGAACCCTTGAGCCCAAGTATGAGGTATTCAACATCTCCTCTGCACGTCGTCCTCACCTTCCTGTCCAGAACTGTGTCTTCCTGCAATTCATTAAGATATTCAGGTAGCAGGTCATCAATAGAAGGCGATTGACTCTTCTCTTCGGGATCCTCAATTAGTGAAGGTTCAAACAACCTCAAGCAATCTGCATTTACGACTGAGTAGATGTGCATGTAAGCTGGTAGATCAAGGTGAAAAACATTCTCACCAATCTTCTCATGTATCTTGAAAGGTCCATACCTGATAGGCTTTAGCTTTTTACCTTCACCTTGCATCCTATCCTTGCTGATATACAGCCAGATTTGGTCACCAACTTGGAAACTATGCTCCATCCTATGCTTGTCATGCCTTACCTTGTATTTGGCTTGGCTCTTTTCCAGCTATTCCTGTACTGCCTGGTGGATCTCTTGGATTTGTTCAATGAACCTAGTTGCCATGTCCACATCACTGTGTCCCTCAACTGTGGTGCCTTTACCAAAGACAAAATCCAAAGGAGACCTTGGTGTGAAACCAAAACAGGTCTCAAAAGGAGATCTCTGTGTAGAAGAATGTTTTCCTCTATTCTAAGCATGTTGCACATAACACAAATGTTCATCCCAAAGCTTAGGATGTTTGCTGTAATATCCTCTGAGTAGCTGGATCACTATCTTGTTAACTACTTCTGTCTGGCCATCAGTTTGTGGATGAAAAGCTGTGCTTTTCTTCAGTTTGGTGTCCATCAGTTCCCACAGACTTGACCAAAACTTCCCCACAAATCAGGTGTCTCGATCAAATACAATGGAAGTGGGTAATCCAAAATGAACCCATACATGTTCAAAGAACAGTTTTGCAATTTGTTCAGCTGTAATCTATTTATTACAAGGTATCAAAATACACATTTTACTGAACCTATCCACAACAACATACAGATAATCATGACCTTACCTAGATTTAGGAACTCCTCCAACAAAATCCATGGAAACACTTTCCCAAGGGTGAGAAGGAATTGGTAATGGAGTGTACAAGCCAAGTTTTCTATCGTTGGGCTTGCTTTTAGCACACATAGTACACCCTCTTACATATCTAGAAACTGTCTCATTCATTTTTGGCCAATAACAAAACCTTTGCAGTTGTACAACTGTTTTACTTACCCCAAAGTGACCTGATATTAGAGAAGTGTGTGCTTCTCGAATTATCTTTACTCCCTCAGTTTGTGGAATGCATAACTTCCCACAATGGTATAAGAGTCGGTCCTTTACATGATAATCCAATTCTTCTACTCGTTTGCCTTGACTTAAAGTTGCATATACATCTTTAAAGTCTATATCTTGAGCATATTGTTCCATGTAGATTTCATGTAGCACAGAATTATGCTTAAGTATAGTAGATGCATTTATAATGGGTCTAGATAACATGTCTGCAGCTTTATTGTGTATGTCCTTTTTATATCTGATGACTAAATGAAATTGTTGTAGAAAACCCATCCATCTATAGTGTCTTGATTGATGCAACTTAATTTGGGAGTGTAGATATTGAATTGGTTGATGATCAGTATGTATTACTATCTCTTTGCCCATTAAGTAATGATGTTTCCACTTTTTCACACTCTGAACTAGTGCATACAATTCTTTATCATATGTAGGATAGTTAACTACTGCAGGATTAAAAGTCTCAGAATGATAACATATGGATTTACCGTGCTGTGTCAACACTGCTCCCATGGCATAATCACTGGCATCTGTTTGGATCTCAAACGGTCTCTGAAGATCAGGTAGTGCTAGTACAGGTGTTGTACTAATCTTTTCTTTCAAGGTGTCGAAGGCTTTCTGTTGTTTGCCTCCCCACTGAAACACCTTTTTCAATCCTGTTAAAGCATGTAAGGGAGCTACAATTGAGGAAAAGTTAGAAATGAACTTCCTCCAATATTGTGCTGCCCCTAAGAAGCTTCTCACTTCTGTAGCAGATTTGGGTTTAGGCTAGTTTACAATGACTGCCACCTTAGAGGGATCTATCTTCAATTCACCACCCCCTACTATATGACCCAAATAATTCAGAGATGTTTTGCCAAATTCACATTTTGAGAGTTTAACATGAATTTTTTCTCTTTTCAAAACATCTAGTGTCTGCTTAACATTCTTTAAGTGTTCTTCCCACGTTTTACTAAATATCAGAATGTCATCCAAATACACAATAACAAAATCATCAAGAAAAGGTCTGAGTACATCATTCATTAATCTCATGAAAGTAGCATGAGCATTAGTTAAGCCAAAAGGCATAACCAGCCACTCATACAATCTGTGCTTTGTTTTGAAAGCAGTCTTCCATGCATCTTGATCTACAACTCTGACCTGATGGTATCCACTGTGCAAGTCTAGCTTGGAGAAATAAACAGCTTATTTCAATTGATCTAAAAGATCATCTATGCGAGGAAGGGGATAACGATTTTTTATTGTTATCTTATTCAATGCTCAGTGATCAATGCACATTCTCCATGAGCCATCTTTCTTTCTCTCCAAAACGATTGGTGACCCACATGGTGATGTGCTAGGTCTGATGAACCCCTTCTCGAGCAACTCCTGCACCTGCTTCTTGATTTCAGCATTCTCTAAAGCGGACAACCTGTACATTCCAATGTTAGGTAATGGAGCATCTTGCTGCAAAATAATATCATGCACTATTTCCTTTTTGGGTGGCAGACCTTTAGGTTCTTGAAACAAGATATCATACTCTGAAACAACCTTTTCTAAATCAGCTTGTTGTTTAGCATTACAGCCCTCAAATACATTGGTTTTATCAGGTTTCTTTTCCTTTAAAACCATCAATAAGAATTGTTTGCATGAATTTATCATTCTTTTCATCTACCCTGAATTTATGAGAGTATAATTATTCTTGAGCTTATGAGCTCTTACAAAGTATTCGATTCCATCTTTAACAAGTAGATACTTGTTCTCAGCTCTATAGAAAATAGTTTTTCTATCATACAAGTAAGGACTTCCTAAAACAATTCCACATATATCCAAAGGAATTATGTCTAACTCGTCCTCATCTACAACTGCTGACCCAAAAGAAAACTTGAGTTTGCACTGTCTAGTCACTTGTAGTTGTGCTTTATCATTCAACCATCCTAATGGGTATGGCTTCTTGTGAGGTGTAGTTACTAATCCCAACTTCTTTACAATTTCTTCAGAAATTAAATTTACTTGTGAGCCACTATCAAACAAAGTATCAATATTTTGATGTTTGGAAATAACTCGAATATGGAAAAGCTCATGTCTTTTTCTCTCATTTTCTTCATCAATAATATATTGTGCAGAATTACTAGTAGTTGCTTCAAAATTCTTACCTCTTATACCTGTGGCTACAATGCTTGTTTCATCCCTTAAGTCTGACCCCAAATCTTTCTGAATAGCTACAACAGTCTTCTTCTTCTTGCCCTCGAACTTCTTAGGTCTCAGCTCTAGATGCAGAATCCAACAATGCTCATCATCATGCCCATCCTTTTTACAGTGATTGCATGAAGCTTTGTTTTTCTATGCAGTGTTAGCCTTCCTTGCTTTCCATTTCTGCTTCCTTTTCTCCTTATTCTTTCTTGCAGTGGGTTGGGATGATCCCCCAACTTCTGGATTTCCATTCTTTCCTCTAGCTTCTAGATGAGTAGCTTGTACAGATACCTCATCTATACTAGTGGGATTAAACATGAGGATGGTGTGCCTCATGTAGCTATGTATACTACCAATGTAATTCAACAAAGTCTCAGGTGAGCCTAATGAGATTCCTGGAATCAATGCTCTCTTTCTAAACTCTTGAGTGTACCCTTGCACACTTCTCCCTTTCAACTGTCGAAGAGTTTTCCAACTCATCATGGCTTGCTGCATGCAGGCCAATGGATAGAACTACTTTTTTATTGCAGAAACAAATGCACTCCAGACAAAGATGGTCTTACCATGTCTTTTCATGTCAGCTTGGGTTCTACCTTCCCACCAAATCAAGGCAGTGCCTCCAAGGCGTAGGCTTGCCAGTTGAATCTTTCTTGTCTGAATCGATATTCTGCACTCTGCAATAAACATCAATTTGTCTAATCCAGTTGTCCAACTTTTCTACATTTAACTCTCCATCATATATAGGTAAATCAAATTTAAAATCTAGTTTAATCAAAGATGCTTTCTTTTTGTGTTCAGGGCTGTTAGGAGGTGTGAGAAAGCTTTCCTCTTTCCCTTTTCCTTTTGAATGGTCATGGAAGTGAGACTTATCTTCTCCCTTGTCTTGTTTAGAGCCTGATGAATCTTCATCCTTGTGTTTTCTAAAGTCCCTATACATTTCTTCTACCATGGACTTTATGGCTAGGAAACTATCTATGAATTGAGGGTCTGGCCCCATAGAACCTTCCTCTGACATTGTCTTCCGAGGATAGACTCTCCCAATTTCAGGATTAGTTTCGACCAACTCTCCTTCTCCTAATTTGAGCTTTGATCTAGTTAGCATTCAACAGCTAAACCAACACAAGCTTGTCTAACCTTAACAGCCTAGAGCTCTGATACCACTTGATCTGAAAATCACTTGTGAGTGACCTCAGTTAAATAATTATTGAATGAAGGTATTACAGACTCATGTGCTGGTGTGTGTCTATGTTATTTTAGGCAATGGATCGATCAGATTGCAAAATACATAGACACTGGAAAATGGAAAACAGTAAGAGAAACACAGTAAGAAAATACAAGAACACAACAATTAATAAGGAGTTCACCCTAATCTCCAGGGCTACGTCTCCGGTCCAGCTTTCAGTGGTGGCCTTCTTTTATTGTGTCTTGAAAGCAGATATTTACAATGAGGAGCTCAATTTGAGTCTCCTGAAATAGATAACGCTTGGTAGGGAGGTTCTTGGATTCCCCAAGCCACTAGAGTGTACAGACTTTGTTCCTTACCAAGTCTTGACCTTTCTAGTCTTTAGTGGGAGGAGCCCAATATGGTATTCAATTCCTGACAGATCCTCTCAGGGATTGCTTGAACCTCTCAAGCTCTCTGTCTACTTGATGCTACCTTAGGTCAGCTCGGCTCTCTGTTTTCTGCTTCTTGCTTCACTGTCTTTTCTTCACTCTCGCTTTCTCTGTATTCGTTCTCTTCTCGGTGTGTTCTATTTTGTGTCTGTTCATGGCTTAAAGCCAATATATCCCTGACTGCTCACTTCCTCTTCCGCCCCCCTCAGATCGCCTGCTGTTGCTCGTTTGGAGTTCCCTGTCTCTGTGTCATCATCAATGGCTCACAGGGAGTGGCCACTTGTCCTCTTTCAAACTACGCCAGCTCTTCTTCGTCAGTTTGGTTTTCCAGTTACACTGTAGTATGACTCGTCCGCCAACTCAGTGGTCAAATCGAACTTCAAACCTCTTTATTCTGCGGCTTAATTCCCCTGTCAAATCTGGTTCCTCCATCAGGCGCAATCTCCACCATCCGATCTACAGCCCCCAGATCCTACTACATTCGCTCATTTCGCGCGGTTGAATTGCTTGACTGTTAGCACGCGATGAGAGGCAGTTTTCTCTCTCATCCATCGGACACGTGTCGGGCGCTGAATGGAATTGCTCGTTTTTCTCCAAATCCACTTACCGCCCAAGGATGCCCCCGATATATCACCGGTTTTGGAGCGCGGGACTCGCCTTTCACCTTAGCACTTTCCCCATGGTTTCCCGGCTTCCCATGCGACCGAGTGCTTCGGGGCTTTTCCTTCTCGAGGGGTTTTGCCCAGCGATGCATGATTAAGCACTAATCGCGCATCAGAAATTCCCTCTGTTTCCTGATCTGCACTTCCCAATGGCCAATTTTTCCCCTGCGCGGTCTCCATGGGCCTCGGTCAACGCACTTTGATCGAGGTCCTCATCATTCCTCGCTGGCTGCAAACTGACACTATCCAGAGGTCTTCTTGATCGCTCCGTGTTCATAAATTCAAAGTTTTGTCCCAATTTGATACAGTCATGGTATTGTGATAATCTTCATGGATCCAATTTGGATCAATAGACAAATGAATCTATGAAGTCTTTGCAGGTAAATGCTGTGGAGTATTTCTGGATGAAGGGTGTCCAGAAGACCACTAATCTCTCTTTTCCCTTGGTATCCAACTTCTGGAGGGGTTGACACGGGTCTCATGTCCAGAGAGGTCTGAGCAGCCATTTTTAGGAGAAGAGGTGTGAATTGGGTTTGTATAGGCTGAATAAGTGAGGCATTGAAAACTCTAGTGCAGTGACAGGGTGATTTGTAGTTTGCAAAAGAGGGGTTTGGGTATTCAAGTGGAAATACTCTTTAATTTAGGGGAAATTAATTAATTTCAATTAATTAATCTTTGAATTAACTGTACGTTTTCAAATTGAGAGGGTCATTCTGGTTTTTTCTCAAAATACCTGGAAATTGGTGGTTCAGGCTGCAAATTGGTTTTAATGGTGACTGTAGATGGTACGGTGGCTTCAGCTATGCACTGGATGCTTGAATTGGGAGTCCAGACCTTGTTTAGGAGATAAACGATGGCCAATTTCAGTTGCAGAGGCTGAGGGTGGCGCAGGAAAGCTTAGGCAGCGTTCACAATGCAAATGAGCGAAAAGAGTCTAAATGGGCTTCTCCGGCATTTTAACCGGCAATGGTTACAATTTGGCACAGAATTCATCAATGAATAGTGGATGGTTTTAGCTTTTGGTGGGGAGGCAGTTTCAGGGGCCATCGCACCTCTTTTAGCAGGCAAGTGGTATTTCCTTGACAGCACACGATTTCACCTGGAGCTGCCACATAGCAGAATAAGGCCTGGGAAAAACCACGAATCTCGCATGCTCTTAGGTTGGTAAAGGTTGAAGAGGGAATGAGCGTGATATGGATGAGCGCCATTACATCTGGGGGTGGGATATCTAATGGCTATCGCGTATTCAAGATGCACGGAGGGGAAGCAGGGTAAGGATTTGCAGGGCCCGGGGGGTTAATTACAATAAATTGTAATTAATTAATAAACAAAGCGGGGATTAAATATAAGCACGAGTTAATGGAGTGGGGACCAGGGTTTATTGTGGCGGGGTTTTCTTAACCGCACCTGGGTTGGTGGGTTAAAAGGTTTACGTCGGGGAAATATAAATCGAGGAGTTAATAAAAAAATGCGAGGGGGATTAAACTTAGGATAGGGGGGTTTTATGGGTTTTTTGAGGTGAAATAAGGAAACTAATAAGGGGGAAGGTGATTTTTGCAATGGGGAATGCGTTTCATACTGGGGAAAGGGGTTGTGGGTAGGGGGATGACCTTTGAAGGGTAATTTACTAGGAAATGTGCGAAACCAAGGGGTAAGGGTCAAAATGAATGGAAAAGGGTATTTTTATACGAAATGATGGGATGATGGGGAAATTATTAAGTATGTAGTGGAGGTGAAATGAAATGAGGGGAAGTTAATAAAATAAGCTTGTGAACATCCTTCCACTCTCATATATGCTCCTGCACACTGAAACATAGGATTAAGGATGATAAATGTGCTTATGATTAACAATTTTGTACATCTGCAACCTTTCTTCTACCTACCCTTTACTTATCCTAACATTTTTTCTTCATTTTATTGGGTGAATTTAGCTTGCAGACCCTTTCTTTCCTTTTCTTTTGGCAAGCAAACTATCTAATTCTAACCTTATAACTTCCAATGGCCCAAATTAAGCTGACGAGCGCATTTTTATTTCTCTACCTAACTACTGATCTGCCAAGGTTAAACAGTTTGGCTAGATCTTTATTCTTTATCTATAAACATGAAATTTAAAGCATGCATTAGTCAAGATTAAGCTATTTGACTATCATGGGTTCTGGCATTTATGACAAGCTGCACACAATCATTATTTTGCACATAAAAGTAAAAGTAGTGGCACTTGAAATTGCACACTTTCATGATCTATTTTTTGTTTGGGGTTCATATTTTTCCCTTTTTTGATCTTTTATTTTTCTTTTTGTCCTTTGATTATTCTTTTAGGATATACCCTCTTTACATTTTTTTTATTTTTAATATGGAAAACATTTTGCAGAAAGAAAAAGTATGTACAATATTACAAAACTAACCATAGCCAATTCAAAATTATGAATCCTATTATTATAGGAACCTAACAGAAGGGAAACACTATCGAAAACTATGCCAACAACTCAAAAGCATTGGAATAAATCAATAATACATCGACACGAGACCTTAAGAGAGAAGTCCAACAGAGGCAACAAGAACTCAACACATCATTTGCAGAGATTAGCAGGATCACACAACAGATGCAGGAAGAAGAAATTGAAAGGAAGGAATCTGATCAAAGATACATATCCATTGTTGACCAAAAGCAAAAGGAATTAGAAACATCTTCAATAGAAATAAGTAGGCTCAGGATTGAAAATGAGAAGTAGAAGGAATAGATACAGGTTCTCAATAGAGAAGTAGAGAAGACCACTCTTCTCAAGCTACAGGTTGAGGAGGAAGAAAAAAGAAGGAAGATCTTGAAAATATGGTTTCAAGAAGATCTTTCTCAAAAGCAAGAAGAACTTGATGCAACCCATGATGAGATAAACAAACTCAAGGGATCGCAAAAAGAACACTTACAAGATAAGACAGATGAAGAAGAAAAAATGAAGGAAATTAAAGATGGTAAATCTCTAGTTCACGAAGGTACAAGCTACACAGCTTCGCAGGATGATTCTAAGAAGGAAGTTTATCAATGTGAAAATCCAAAGAAGAACGTTGCAACTCCAAAGAACAAGATCAAAGCAATCAAGAAGAAAGGACCACAACCAACTACAACACCGCCTCCAAAGAAAAAAGAAAAATCTTCCAGGTATGTTCATTTATTTAATGGTTATTGCTTTTTATGTGCTAACTATGGACATATGGCTAGGTATTGTGAATTTTTGACAGGTACAATCACTATCTGCAAAACCCTAGAAGAAAGTTTGCAGGATCACGAGACAGGTTCCATGATGATTTTGTCAGAAGAGAATACATGCTAGATGGGCCAAATATTGAATGTTTCAAATGCCATAACTATGGCCAGAGTGCTCGTAGTTGCAGATATCAGATGGAATCACCGATGGACAACATTGAATGCTTCAAGTGTCATGACTATGGGCACATGGATTGAGATTACAGGAATAAGAAGGTTTAGAAAAGGAAACAGGTAGAGGAAGACAAAGCAGATAACAAGGTTTCAGCAGTTATGATTTCAGGATTTGTAAAAGCAAAAGGTCATGAGGAATTAGCAGTTTCTTCAGATAATGACTCAAGTCAAGATGACCCGTTAGGTGACTCACTAATTTGAACAATCTCGCTTGTTGACTCCTTAATGTTTGTATAGGAGGAATCTATGCAGCAATATATGGCACAATTCTACGATTGTCATGAAGGTAGTTTGAAAAAGATGGTAGTTTCATTAAAGGTTCAGGGGGAGAAAAATAGTTGAAGGATTACAGGTTACCAAGAACAAGGCAAGATTAGTCTACAAAGGATATGTAGAGGTTGAAGGAATTGATTTCGACGAAAAATTTGCTCCAGGTTTCAGAATGGAATCCATCCGGGTGTTTCTCGCCTATGCATGTTCAAGAAAAATAAAAGTCTTACCAAATGGATGTTAAGTCAGCATTTCTGAATGGTGAATTAGAATAAGAAGTTTACATCGAACAACCTAAAGGTTTTCTACTATCAGAAAAAGAAGACTATGTTTTCAAGTTAAAGAAGGCTCTATATGGTCTCAAACAAGCTCCTAGAGCATGGTATGCTCATCTTGATGGATATCTGCATCAACAAGGGTTAAAGAAAGGTACTGTTGATAACAATCTTTACGTAAAAATAGATAAAGATAATTTAACAATCGTTGAGGCATATGTGGATGATATAATCTTTGGTAGCAACGGTGATCGACTAAGTAAGAACTTTGCTACAAAGATGCAAAGTCAGTTCAAAATGTCTTTACTTGGTGAGTTGACATACTTCTTAGGGCTTCAAATATCTTAGCAAGAGAAAGGAAGATTTATATGTCAAGCCAAGTACATCAAGGAAATGCTCAAGAAATTCAAAATATAATATTGCAAACCCATCCTTACTCCAATGGTAACAGGTTGCTAACTGAGAATAGACGACTCATCTAAGGATGTGGATCAGAGGTTGTACAGATCTATGATTGGTAGTCTTGTATATGTAACAACCTCCCAACTAAATGTTATGCAAGCAGTTGGACAAGTATCAATATTAAAAATAGCATCAAAAGAATCACATATTATTACTGTCAAAAGAATTCTTCGATATCTAAAGGGCACAACAGAATATGGCTTGTGGTATCCCAAGGGCAAAAATCTCATTATTCAAGCCTTTATAGATGTATATTGGGTAGGAAGCGTTGATGATCATAAGAGTACTAGTGGAGCAACATTCTATCTAGGTGGTTGTCTCATATCATGGTTGAGCAAAAATCAAACCTTAATCTCGTTATCTACAATGGAAGAAAAATACATTGCAGTGACAACTTGTTGTACCCAAGTCCTTTGGATGAAACAAAATTTGCAATTTCTTCAAGTACAATTCAGTGAGCCTATTACCATCTTCTGTGATAACACCAGTGCCATCAGCATCTCCAAGAATCCTGTCATGCATTCAAAAACACAACAAATTCCGATCAAATATCATTTTGTTATAAAACAAGTCGCTGAAAGGAATATCAAACTTGAATATGTTGGTACAAAAGAACAAATCGCTGATATCTTCACTAAACCTTTACCTCGTGAAGCATTTGAATATCTTCGCTAGAAGCTTGGGATTCTCCCAAGTTCTCATTAGATTTTCCTTATTCAGAAAATAAAGGGGGAGTGGAAGTGTGTACAGGTCCGCAGGATGGTTGTGTGTCAGGGGGAGTTACCCTTTGCCATTGATGTCAAAGGGGGAGAGAAGGTAGTAGGAAGAGGTGCCCTAATTGTAGGGGGAGTACTTGTGTTGCCATCAATGCCAAAGGGGGAGATTGTTGATCTAAAGATGATCTGAGGTTGTCATTGATGTCAACCCAAGTAGCACCAAGGATGACCCTGAACTTCCATGGCACATTGGGCATCATCATTCATGGTTTCTCGTCTCATAACCATTATAGGAATACTCTACTCAAAAATATATTTCTATCGGTATATATCTCTCTTCGTAATTCCTCACAGTTTGTAAGTTATTCAAGATTGAAGTTAGTAACCCCAATTAGTGGGCTAAACCTCCATGGGGTTGTGGCATGGAATCTATCATTGATTTTGGTTATTTAATAGTCAATAATTAATAAATTTTTAAGCTCATCAAATCAACATTCTCTATAGAATCCCCTGTCAACTCTATAAAATGAAATCTCATATATCCTCCAAAAGTAGTGATCGTAGAATTTTCACTATAACTTTATTTCTGCGAAGTATTAGATACTGAAATTAAACCCCGTTTGAGAAAAACTCCTAATGAACTTCTTGACTGAATTTCAGATCTTGGTTTGCTATATTTTCGTATATATGATCTATGGAAGTTATAGTTTTTGCAGGCTCTCGAATTTCATCTCAAAGAGGTGACCTTGGGAAAAGCATCATAGCTCTCTCTCTGAGAAGTGGATTGGAATTATGTAAAAAGTGGTGGATAGTAAACGGACTGTAGTTTTTTTTGTATCAATTTCAGAGCCAAAGGAGGAAACAGTGACATGTGGCATGTCGTACAAATTAGCTCTACTGAACTAGTATATAATTAGGTCATTGTGAGAGATTGGGAATAACTTTGTCTTGAAGAATCCAAATCTGGTCAGACCTGTGGCATTGGAAAGAAGCCTCAGAGGGATACTACAGGACCGAATATCACATATTGGGGATCTAAAATTACAGAGATACATCATATTCAATATCATTCTCCTAGAAGGCAAGGAAAAAACTAGATCAAGTGTTGTCAAGGGCTACAAAGGACCAAACTTTCTAGGGAAGCAAAGAGCAAGGTGTAGCAAAATGATGCAGCAGAGGTAAGCTACAGGTAAGTATCTTCTATATATGCATGTTCATCTCTTAATTTCATTAGGTTCTTTGTATTCTAATTTTTTGTTTTTGTTTAGCACTGACATATGCTTTGCAGGATGAGGTAAGTTTTGCTATTATCATGTCATGGGTATTTCCTTGTAGACATTTTGCAGGTATTATATATACATCAAGAGAAGACTTAATGCATAATCTAATGTTCTGAAGAGTGAGAAAAGGTAGCATGACAAGAGCAACAAGCAAGGTGTATAACAACAGCGAGAAGTTCACCACATGAAGTCTTCAAGTGGGAAGCACTGCATACAGTCATTATTAAAGTATCATTGTACAGAGTCATTGTAAAAGCATCATTGTAAAATTTGCACAATTTTCTATCTGCCAAGAGTTGAAGAGGGAGTGTCGGGAGGTCTAGGACCATCATTAGGTGGTTGTGTCATAGTTAGGGTTATGGTCTAGTGTGTCTTCTTCTTCTACATTATTCTCTATAATTGTAAAGTGGACCATTTTCCCTGGTACGGGAGTCCATTCTTCTTTTATTCTTCTATAGGGTGGTAGGGTGGTGCTAGGCTAGTGCATGAAGTCACCAATAGGTTCAAGCCTATGAAAACTTCTGGGTGGTAGGGTGGTGCTAGGGTGAGTTGTAGCTCATTAGGTGTCGGGGCATCTGTTCAGTTGACTACTGAAGAATCTCGGGCGTTGGAGCGTCCATCTAGTGGGAGCTAGAGAAGAATGTTTTTCTAGATTCTAGGAAGTTGGAATTTTCTTTTCAATTGGAGTTGAAGATTAAAGAATTATTAGAAAAGCATTCAGGTGATTTTTGTCTCAGAGGGTGTTTCTACCTTAAAAATTGTGTGCATTTGTGTTCCTATTTTTTTACTGCTATCATTGTACAAGCACTAATAATAATTGAAGATTAACTAATGCTCTGAAAGATTAATAATAATACTAATTGGAAGGAATATTGGTTCACCCCTCCCCCTCTCAGTATTTCCAATAGTTATATCAGTACTTAAATGGATCTATGTTTGTTCTACATCCAGTAAGAGGGGATGTGTAATGTTCGTTTGTTCCCTTTAAAATAAAAATAAATGTATGTTCTAAACAGAAAAATGATTTGGGATATAATATATAAAACATTAAATATGCTATAAAGTAATTAGAAGTGAAAAAATGTGTAAGATGTTTAAATCTCATACTTTTCAAAAATATTTCAAAAGAAGATTTAAATAAATTTTTTGAAGATCTATATTAACTAATTTATGTCGATATCAACTTTATATATATATATATATATATATATATATATAGAAATAAATTGTTAAAATAAAATATTTTAATGTTGTATATAAAAAAAATATTCAATGTGGATTATCAATAAACTATTTTAATACTAATTAATATTAAAATACTTAAAAATACATTAATAATAAGAAAACCATTTGAATTCGGATGTACATGTTATGTAAAATATTTTAATGTCAATTATGTATATATTATATATCATTTTTTTTACATTATGTATATATCATGAAAAAATTAAGTTTTATGGTTAAAACGTTTATTTGGTCCTATATATACTCTATTTAGTATTTAAAAATCAATTTAAACAATGAAAAATAGCATTGTATTTTGTACTCTAAAGAAGTTTTCACGTCAAGAAATTTGATCCCTCTCGGCTCATGTTAGATTCATACTTAAGATGGATGTTGGTCCTACAACCTAGTAAGAGGGGATGTTTAAGTTTGTCCATCAATTCATTCCCTTTAAAATAAAAATTAAAAAAATATGTTCTAAACAAACAAATGATTTGGGCTATAATAAAAAAAATGAATATGTTGTAAAGTAATTAGAAGTGAAAAAATGTGTTAGTAAGATGTTTTAATCTTATACTTTTAAAAAATATTTCAGAAGAGATATATATATATATATATATATATATATATATATATATATATATATATATATATATATAGATATATGTTGTTAAAATAAAATATTTTAATGTTGTATATAAAAAAAATATTCAATGTGGATTATCAATAAAATATTTTAATACAAATTAATAATAACATATACTTAAAAATACATTAATAATAAGAAAACCGTTTTAATTTGTATGTGCATGTTATGTAAAATATTTTAATGTCAATTATGTATATATTATATATTATTTTAAAAAAACTATGTATATATCATGAAAAAATTAAGTTCTAAATGTTTATTTGATCCTATATATACTCTATTTAGTATTTAAAAATACAATTTAAACAATGAAAAATAAAATTGTATTTTGCACTCTAAATAAGTTTGCACATGAAGAAATTTGATCCCTCTCGACTCATGTTAGATCTGTATTTAAGATGGATCTATGTTGGTTCTTACATAACCTAGAGAAAGTATTAGTTCTTTATTCATCCTTGAGTAAGTCAAATTCTTCTTTCAAGCATCATATAACCATATACTAGTAATCATATCTTCCTTTTACAAGATTTTGTACACATGAATCTTATGCATAATTTAACTCCAATATGCAGTTTTATGTTTTCATTCAATCATCTAGACATCTGCCCTAAAATGAGCCTACAACCTGACCCATTACATTCCTTCATCCTTCAGTATTTTTTCTAAACTATATGGAATGTATACTACCTTGTCATAATGCTTCTTCCAAGAACCTTCCAAAATGATGGTTCTTACATGATCATGATGATCCACCTTAGCGAGATGACTACCTCCAACATAATGTTAGATAATGCCTAGATGAACAATATGCAAAATGGTCTATATGTTCTATCTTTAAAGACTAGATGATTTTTCAAAGCAACTTAACCAAGTAAACTCTAAATATGTTACTATCACATTCTTCTCTCAATGATGCTATACAAAATCAAGATTCTTCTAGATTAAGAAACAATGCATACTATTCCAAAGGAAAGACCAATCTTCATAAAGAACCTAACAGACAGGGTACCTTCTTCAATAGTAAATATCTTTCACATCTTCTTTCTTCAACTTCTTCTCAGGTTCTCCCATTTATTTAGCTATATGAGCCTTGCTTCTTTCCTTTATTTTGTTTTTCTATTGGTTAGGACAGTCCCTCTTAAAATTTCCATATCAATTTCACTTAAAGCATTGAACCTTGTACATATCTTTCTTCTTGGACTTCCCAAACATTTCCTTCTTCAGCTTCTTGAAATGAGCTATAAAGGGTTGAGATTGTTCATCTGATCCATTATCTGAGCCCACAACTCATCAAAAGGAGTTGAGTATTTCTTGGAGTAGATGCTTGTTGCAAAGATGCTCCATTCTGGTGGCACGGTATTTAGTACGCAGACGGTCATTTCCGAATTATAAATTGTATCTCCAAGCCCCTGCAAGTGATCTCTTAATTGATAGATCTTAATTAGAAAAGATGTCATGTCCTCATTCTTTGATTTATTTATTATATATAGATTATTCCTCAAAGACATATTTTATCCTTATGTACTTACATAGTACAAATTCACTAATTTTTCAGACATAGTCTTAGAAGTTTTAAAATTTCTAATAAATGGAACAAGAGGATACTTAATGGACTCAACGATGATCATGTGTGCCCTTACTTCTCCTTTCTTGTACATTGTTAGTTGAGTCGTATATTTTCTAGGTTCAGTAATTTCACTATAACATATTCCATTACTTCATATTATATAAGTGTCAGGTCAATCCTTTTCTTCCATGCTAGGAAATCTAATGAGCCAACAAGATTGTTGATTTCCTTGCATAAGGAACCCATATGAACTATAGATTCAAAAAGAGTGTAACAATATCATACTTACTTGATGATTAGGAGTCTTCCCTTTTCTTATGATGTCTCCAATTATCTTTAGGTTTCCAAGATCTTTAAATAGACCTAAATAATGGCTTCAAAAGTGATGATACCAAAAATGTTTGATGCTTCTTTCAGGGAGGTCTATCAATGAGCCTTCAACTAGATCCTTTTCTCAAGAGAGAGCAACAACCTTCTTGTAGTCCTTTTCAAGATTTATTCTTATGAGACCCCTCTTATAAATCAATAGGTCTTCCTTTTCCCCTTAGACAATCCTTATTGTGTCCACAAGATGATCCTTGCAGCAGCCTTCCTGTTCACCTTAGCTCTGATACCATGTTGGAAAATACAATGTGGTAGAAATTAATTCCAATTTTCCTTAACCTTAATACTTGTTTGTGAACTTTATTATTATTAATTTGTTTCTTTATTAGATCTTCATCAAGAAAATATTAAGAGAAAAATAATAAAGACAGTGGACACAGAAGTTAGGCTCCAAGTTAGGGCAAAACCCCTCAAAGGGGAAAACCCAGAAAACTCTTATCTTCTTATAGAATATTCAAATGGGACAGCAAATACCCAAACCCTAGACCAAGTACTCCAATTACCAAGTTAGCCCCTCCAAGAGAAGGAACTTCTAGCTGCAACTTCAACCACAACTTCTATCATGCAATTTCATCCTACAACTGTGGCTTCCAATTTTTGCCCTGTAGTTGCTGCAGAAACCCTAATATACTTTATTTAAGAAAAATAGATGCTCCCAATGTCAACAAGGTCAATATAGAGTATTTTCTCTTCCAACAACTTGATACTGCAACTCAGTTTCCTACAATTCAGACCTATAGTTTCGCCCTCCTTTGTAAGAAACCCTAATTTTTTGCACATGTGAGAGAAAGAGAGCCCAAAAACAAGTTTTTCCTTGACTTCTTGGATTACTTTTTCCTTCTAAACCATCACTCCTCATTCCTTTCTTATTCTAGCCTTATAGCGAACTTTTCTTGGGAGATCGAACTTGTTGGTGAGAGAGAGCCAAATGAGGTTGGGTTTTCTCCTTTATATAGCCTTTCCAAGGGGTTGAACTCCCTTCTTAAAGTTGACTTAAAGCTTCTAGGGCTGACTTACACTTTTGAGGTTTCTAGGAATTTCTAGACTCAAAATAAATTCTTTTACAAGATATATTTTTCCCAAAAGGGACTTATAAACATGATGTTGACTCTCTTGACTCATGACACTATATCATATGATCTAATAAGACCTAGAAGCACGAATACCATTCTTTTACCAAGAAGACCATCAATAAAGAGCATGAAACCCATGCTTTATAATAATAACTTTTTCTTTTCTTCTTTTGTTTGTTACATAAGATACATATTGAAATGAGTACAATAGTAATTATAAAGACTGAAACTAGTTACATTTCCAACATACACACATTTCCCCTTTGCACACTTCTTCTGCACATTGAAAAGGGTCAATTTTCACATTATTTGACAAACATATTTTTCATGTTATACAACAATGTTTTAGTGAAATGTCACATAAAATCAACCAACCTCTTGTGACACAGATAACTGCATATTGAAAAATTGAAACAATGTGCGAAAGAGGGGCATGTGCAGGAGAACCTTTATTCCCCCACATTCACACCTCTACACATATTCCCTCTCTACACACTTCTTCTGCACACTGTGAAACGTGAATTTTCATGTTTTTTGACACACATATTTTCTTGTTGCATGGAAACGTTTTGGTGAAATGTCACATAAACTCAATCAACTTCCCATTCCATGGACTAGCACATATCAAAAATTTAATTAAATATTAATCATATGATTAACCAAAGCTCCCCTGCCCATAAATGTAGTTCTTTTTTTCATTCATTCGGAAAATCAACATGCAATCAGGGCATCATTTGAATACTTAATAGCATTTACTGGGATAACTTGCTTCATTACTAGCTATGTTTTACTTTGACTAGATTTGTGTGTAATATTTACCTATTTATTTTTATGTTTCTTTTGCACACATCCCCACTTCCACACATCCCTAGGAATTTCCTTCTTCGTATACTTATTCCATATATTTCTATTTTCTGCATTGCTTCTTTCTCATACGCTCTACTTCGGATGATTTCTTTTTGGCATTATTCTTTTTACACACACTGCGGTACTCAATGCTACCAATTGTTTCTACGCTATCTATTGTCATTACAATGATTTCATGACATAACTTTAATCATTATTTAATGGTTTTTTACAATTTAAAAATTGGGTTTGGAACTCCATGTTTTTCATCCATATGCTATGTTTCTTTTTGCATGTTTTAAATTGCATGGAGTTTATGAAAAAAAATTGTGGCTAGGTTTTCAAATCCTATAATTGGTAAAACAAACTTAGCAATCATTTTATCTTCGCACATAGTCACATGTCTTGATTCTCCCACCACACAAATAATAAGTTCCTCCAATTATATAATTATCATCAATTGCAGCTCTATGTTTTTGTTGCATCTACCTAACTCATAACATGCATTACTTTTTTTGATATATAAAATGTTATGAATTTTTGTGAACCTTGGCTTTTAATTTAAGCAAAAATATTACATGGTTGAGGACAACTTAACAAAATCTTATTTGCCTCACTCTTACCATATTTATTGGCCAATATTTTTTTCTTCTTTTTTGTGTGTGAATCTTTGGTTTTCATTTATGCAAAAAGAATGCAGTGATGTTACTAGCCTCACTCTTACCATATTTATTTGTGAGTAGGTAATTAGCAAAAAAACATTACAAATTTCCAAAATTACTTCACTACCCAAAAATTAAGAGCATAGAACCAAAAAAAATACAAGATTAGTACACAACCAAGAGCCATTAACTATCAAAGTTAGTTATCAAACAGGTTTTTTTGGTCCTGAACTAGGTGATGGTGGAGGCTGAAATACACAATGTACATGTTTCTCAACATGAGACAATTTTCCTTCAAAGCAATCTAGTTTTTTCTGTAGGCATCATTGAACCCTTTGCAGACTCACTAATATGTCCTGCATTTTCCACTAGTTGTATTGGAGATCATTCATGAATGAGATAATCATATTCCGGTCATCATGTATGTCACTTATGAGTTGTTCAAAAAGCATGTTGAAATATCTGAGTTTCTTGCCAAATTTTTGTTGATTAGAAGCAGGCTCATTAAAATCAGTTGTATTAAAAGGGCTGGGGTCTATAGCCTCACCTTGACCAATGCTTTCTAGGTGACATGGACTTGACTCCCCTCATTCACCGACCTCTCACCTTACACTTCCTTGTTGACATGGCATCATTTGTTTCACCAGAAAACAAAAAGAATCGAATATCAGGATGTTATGGATGGGCTAAACTAACAGAACCTTCCACATCAAACCAAAAATCAACCCAGCCCTGAAAAGAAACCCACCCAATCTTACAGCGCAATGAACCAATGCATAGTCCCAAAATAAAATATCTAAATGAATAGTCACAAACCGCAAGTGAAAAGATACAAAACCCCCAAGAAGTTGGCTAGAAAAGAGACACAAAAGAATAAATCCAGTCTCCTAGAACTTCCTACTTAGGTCAAACCTCTAAAGCCCAAACAAGAACAAAAAGACACAAATATCTATACCACCCATTAATAACAAAGAATGGTCAAAAGACCCAATTAAAAATATGAAATACAACAATAATAATCAATCGAAAATGGATCATAAAATCATTCATCCTTATCTCGTTATTGAACTAGGAATCTAGAAGAGGGGTATTGTGCACTTCTCTACATGCCCTCCAACGAACAATATAATAACATGTTATCAAACACCAAATAAATAACCTTTAATTTTCATGCTTAACATGTACCTATATACCTATATTTAATTCGTTGGCTATACCCTACATCAATGTAGATCAGTATTGATTTCGCAGTTGTCATATTTTGGGTGAAAAAGGTAATTTTTTCCATCTTTCCACAAACCAAAAAATATTTTCCTAATTTTAATATATTTCCCTAATTTAATTTATGTACTTCTCAGTGGTTACAAAAAAAAAATGTAAAATAGGGAAAAAAAAAAATAAGGAATTACATTATTAGTAGATCTAGAGACTCTCACGGTGGCTATGATGATTGTCATGATTGATTTTCAAATATCCTCAGCCTAATTGTGGAAGCTCGATTTGAAAATATCTATGATTCTTGTACATTGTAGGGGGTTGCAATTGCAGTTACGTTACCTTCCCAAAACTCCTCTCTTTGACACAAATTCTCCATTAACCATCGACAATTTGATTAGGACCCACACTGTTGCTTTTCGAATAAAATGGACAAGTGGCTATGTTAACAAATTGAATTGTAATAAGAATTTGGAATGTGTACCAAAAAAACAATGTGTAGAAGAGGATGCATGTGCAGAAGAATAGATGTACAAAGGGAAGCAAAAACTTTAATATAAAAAAGTTGCACATATAATTGGGAAATCAAAGTTCTACTCTAACATTTTAACTTATTTTTTCATTTTAAATTGTTACACATTTAGTTATGCATAGTAACGGATGTGTGGAATAGGAGGTATGCGCAAGAAGATAGTGTGAATATCTAAGCAGGTGTTATGGATATATTTACTATCTACTAATCTTGGATAAATAGTATATAGGCATATGATATTTATGGACTTTATAAGGTTAGGTAAATAAGATAAAAAGTTAATGTGTAAAAGTTTTATGTTCGCACACTTCTTCCACAGACCTACATCCCACGCAACACTTCTAAACATTAATTTCCATGTTATTTTATATGGATATTTCCCTGTTCTATGAGAACATTTTATTACTATTTCCAGGCGCATATTAGTTGAGGATTTAAGTCATGTTTTTTTAATGATATCCAATTATATGAATATACTATGTTTCTTGATTTCATTGCATGTTTCATTTGAAATACAAATACATGCAAGAGAAAGGCTATGTGGAGGAATGCCTGTATGGAAACAATAACAAAAAATTTCTTCTATACCCATGAAATATTGCTATGTTACATGTTACAATGGAGAAAATCTATTAGCCGACCTAGAGGTAGAACCAACACATGTTCCCCTGATCGTGGATGCTTCTTATTCATCATTAAGCACATGTTGGTTTGAGTCAAATGCAATGGATCATTGCCCATGATTTCAAAACTAAAAAGTTATCGATTGAATTATTCAGTCATTTATCACCATGGATAGTATCAATAAACAAAAATAAAATTGCTTAGTATTGACTTATAGTTTGATAGTAACAATTAGATCGATATCTTTTTTCTTATTTCCAAGCAACATAGTCAACTCTTAATGAATATTTGCAAAAACATAACTGAACTTTTATTAGTTATCTCTTTTTAAGAATGAATATGCATGATCAATCTACATGTTACACCACTTGCATTTCTTTCAATAGTTATTGAAACAATTACAATGGCAAAAGTACAACTAATTCATAATTATTATATTTTTATAATCATTGCAAATTTCAATATTGACATAAATTCAAATAGCGAAAATAGTAAATAATAACTAGATTACATTCAATCAGAACAAAGTCCATAATTGATGAAATTTGGACAAATTACAATTAATGCTTTATTACATTTAATGTGATTATGTCTAAGTAGTCAGTGTAGCAGATAGAAATATAACCATATGGATTTTAAGATAGTGTTCCTGAAGTGATAACCATGATTACCTTGCTTTAGAAACCTATGTTCATATGTACGCAACCTAAGTAAATATAAATCTAAGATTAACTTGTTTACTTTATACATACTTAAATATTCCTTGGAAGAAATTATGGTGTTGATGTCACCCCATTCTCTTTTTTTTACCTTAAATGGCTGATAGCTTTCAGTATTGAATAAACTATAATCAAAATCACTTACCTCTTTTTGTATTGCATTACAGAGTTCTCTGAACTTCTTCATTGTCATTGTTCTCAACAAGATGATAACTAAGAAGATAAGACAAAGAGTACCATAAATTTTCTTGCCATAAACAATACCATTAGAGAAATTTTGAGGTCAAAATGGGCCTCAAAACAAAAATGTACAAAAAAATTCAACTTCAAAAGAACCAATAAGATTCAATATAATGATGTTAACCATGGGGGATGATTCACCAATTTTTGTGTAAAAGGGTAAAAGGATTATAAAAGAAAAATGCTTTTCAAAACATATTATCAACTTATCTCTCTATGATTTTACTAAAATTTCGAGTGGGGGCACTCATTGGATGCAGAATTTAATTTTCCATCCAACGAGTACCCGTGTTGCATACTTTTGAGGGACCCTACTACATGAAAAATGTGAAATACATGGAAAACGTGATTGCAATCATTTTTTTCATGTATTTCAGATTTTTCATGTGGTAGGATTCATAAAACGTATGCAACAAGGGTACTCCTTTGATTAAAAAAATAAATTTTGCATCCAACAAGTGTTCCCTCTCAAAATTTGAATAAAATCACAAGGAGATAAGTTGAAAATATGAATTGAAAAAGTAGTTTTTTTCTTTTTTCCCTCCAAAACTTAATGAGGTAATCTAATCTTATTTTATTATTTGCACTATTGTACTATAATATTCCTTAGGAGGCCCATGTTAGAACTCAAAATTTCTCTAATGATCTATAAGCTATGAGTTTCTCAAGGATGTCAATTGAACTTGGTCCTTCATTCATTTTTGTGTACTGAACTTTGGCCTTTGGTCTCATAAAGGTTATGGGTTTATTCAATAATGTATATTGTTTCATGCCTCTTTTTGTAATTTTGAAACAAGAATACTTAAGCTTTGTCTTCCATTTCACTTTTGGATTCTCAACGAGGGTCTATATTTCATTGTATTGTGTTTTCTCATTCATTCTGACCTAGACAATGTTTAGACAAGAAGAACCTATTACAATTTCTTCTTATTACCAATTGTTGCTCTCAACACAATAGTAACAGTAAAAAAAAATTAGCCTATGTTTCGATGTATTTGGCATAAACAACATAACAATGTGAGATCTCTTTAGCTCGCAAAAAGAAATTCCAAAGCTCTCCAACATGAAGAAAAAAGAACCATTATCAAAATTCAATAGCCTTTCATTCACTTAAGCTCTAAATATATCATGATTTCACCATTACTCTAGTACGAACGCTTATGATTTCGATAGTACTTGTTATTAAGATATGAAAATATGTTTGTTAATCATAGGATTAAGCCTCAATTATTTTTTTAATTTTCCTCAAATCCATGTTAGGGGAGGTTGATATGTGTGGAGGGGGAATGTCTACAAAAGTGTGGAAGTGAGGGAACAAAGGTTCTCCCGTACATATCCCTCTTCTAAAAATCCTTTAATTCTGCTATCATGGATATTGGTTACTGATCCATGTATACCTTCTTGATTTTCTTACTACCAATAAATGTTATTAAGCACTTGAAAAATGTCCTGATTATGCGTCATTTCATCGAATAAATGTCAAAAATAGTATTTTATAATACGAATGGATACAACCTGCTTGATTTGTTTACAACCATTAATCATCACACAATGTGTTTGAGTAAATGTTATTAAGCACTTGAATGATGTCGTGGTTACGCGTCGATTCATTGAATAAATGCTCAAAATATTTATGTTTACTGGGAAGGGATCTTTCGTTAATCGTACAAGTAAGCCTTAATTATTATTTTTAATATGTTATTAAGCACTTGAAAAATGTCTTGATTACTTTTCAATACACCGAATAAATCTCAAAAATACTTACATTTACCAACAACGAAGCTTTTGTTAATCATAAGATTAAGTATTAATAATTTTTTTAATATCCCCTAATCTGTGTCGCGGGAAGTTGATTGAGTCTATGTAACATTTCAAAAAAATGTTTCCGCTGAATAGGGCAGTGTGAAGAAGAAGTGTGTGGATGGGGTACACAGATCCTTTTAATTTTCTAAGATGGATATTGGCTGCGGAGCCATGTGCACCTTCTTGATTTATTTACAAAAAATAAATGCTATTAATCACTCAAACTATGCCTTGATTGCACGTCGATTCATTGAATAAATGTTGAAAAGACTATTTCATAATATGGGTGGATATGCTATTCTTGATTTGTTTAAAACCAATAATCATTACACAAAGCATCAAAATAAATGTTATTAAGCACTCGAACAATGTCTTGATTCTGCGTCGATTTGTTGAATTGATGTTAATAATACGACTAAGCCTTAATTAATTTTTTAATACTGGGTGTGGAGTCCTCTACACTGCAATCAGTATTTTTCATAGCAGGTTCCCGCACCTCCACAAGAATTTATGTCTCGACACATTTTTCCATATATGGCCACCATGCACATTTGTCCTTTATCACACCTTTTGCTACTCAATGATTTCAATAGTTTGTATGCAACCTATTGTCATTACAAGGATTTCGTGGTGCAATATTTAGTTAAAGTACATGGATTAATGCTCTAGTTGCAAGGATTAACACTAGTGTTCTACTATGATAGCAAATCACCCTCATTATAGAAAGAAAAACATTTACTTTTTCCGAAAAATCATTGATTTTAGTGCTATATGGTGAGTTGTCTTAGTTATTTACATGCATAAAAAATATCAACAACATGCTTACATCTAACCCCTGTAATAGTGACATGTGTTGATTAGATAAGGACCCACATTAATTATTCAGTTAAATAACATAATTTTCCCCATCTCACATATTTTGTTAGGTTGCGCTCTCCTCTGACTCTAAACGATACACTATGAATTCACATCAATAATGAATAACTAAGTCTCACATGGCTAGTGTGTTTTACTACCATGTGTCACTTATTTTTGCCACATAAGCATCTTGCCACATTTGCTTGTTTTATGCAATATGTCATCACTTTGCATACTGTAATACACCAATTTTCACATCATTTGACATACATTTATTGAGTTATTTCAATGTTTATTGAGCGAATCGACTCATAATCATGTCATCGTTCCAATGTTCAGTAGCATTATCTAAAGCATTTTGTAATTATTATTGGTTGTAAACAAATCAACATGAAAATGGAACCATAGCTAGTATTTGTCATAGAAAATTGCAATAATTGGAATTGTCGACATGTATAAAAGGATGTTTAAGCTTACATTGAATGATAGATTTCACAAGAATTTAAGCGAGGCTTTCATGCCACAAAACAATACTCTAATATAGATTAATTTTAGTTTTAAATGAATCATAACTTAATTTTCTAGTGTTCCACGTTATGCTAAAAACTGGCATTTTAAAACTAATCTCATAACTTTAGAACTAATTTTCAATTCGCATTTGTTAAGTTCCTATAAGACTAGTGTGGCCCCCATATTGTTTGTGTTGCCCCATGTAGCCCCCATATTTTTATTGTTGTGCCCCATATAAGCCCACCATTTTTATTGTTGTGCCCTTACATTATTATTGTTATGTAAGCCATGATTATATTTTGACCCGTTAGACTCCTATATATACCTAGGAGGTCTTGTCATTTGTATCATCCAAGAATTATTTATTTATGTGATGTAAAAGGAGTTTTCCCCCTCAAAGAGGCCTTTTTTCAAGTTTTTGATGTATCTTTTCTTTGTTTTTGGGATCTGGTTACATAACATTTGGTATCAGATATTTGGATCCTAGGGTTTCGCTGCTTCAAATAGGTCATATTAGAATTTTCACTATAGCATTTTTTCTACGAGGCTTCAAAAGATGAACTTTTGACCACGTGGAGCTGAAATTTTGATGAACATCGTATAAAAATTTCAGATCTTGTTTCACTTTATGATCATAGATAGGGTTCAAGGAAGTTACAGTTTTTGTATGCTCCAGAATTCTATCTCAAACAAGTGTCTCAAGGAAAATTGTCATAAATTTCGTTTTGGGAATCCAAATTAAATTTCATAAAAAGTGGCTAAAATTTCACAAAATTTTGTTACTTGGGTACCATTTTTAGGGTTGAAGGTTGAAACAATGACATGTGTCATTTCGTACATGTTTTCTCTACTGAACCAGTCCATAAGCAGGTCATTTTGGGAGATTCAGCCTAACTTTATCTTGAAGAATCCAATCTCGGTCTAACTAGTGGGATTGGAAATAGGACATAGAGGGCTATCTCAAGACAAAATTTTAGACCTTTTAAGGCTGAAATCATAGAGAAGAAATAGTTTCAAGATTATCCTATCAACAATCTCAAAATCAAGCTCTACAAGGTGTGTATTTTTAAATTTGCATTACTTTTGTTTGAAAAATAAGTTTGAAGTTGTGATTCAAAGCGCATAGTGAAGCATAGATATCATTAATTATTCCAAAATTCCTACCAAAAGAAAAAATGCTACACCCATTAATCCCTTAGAAATATCTACTATGACGCATGAAGAAGAAGAAATTCCATGTGGTATATCAAAATTACGGGACCAAGTTCAGAAATTTTCACTCTCACAAAGAAAACGCGTTAAGATGGATGGTTTAGAGGAAAAAATAAAAGCAGATATGGAAGGTTTGACAAAGTTTCTACATGAAATTCTTTCTAATGGTGATAATGTAGTCCATGAAAATCTTTATGAGAACAAAAAGAATGTGAATCGTGATTTTTGAGACTCTAACTTTGGGTTGAAGACCCACCACATTCCAAAGATCGATATGAGGAAGTTTGATGGCAAGGATCCAGTAACATGGATACTATAGATGGAGCAATTCATTGATTTACATAATGTGCCCCCCACACAAAAGGTACGCATTGCATCTATATATTTAGAACATAATCAGTTTGTATGGTATTGATGGCTTTGTTCTTGTAAATCAATTGTCACTTGGACAATTTTTACGAATGAATTCATAGCATAGGATACAAAGAGAAATACCTTCTTTAGTCAATTAATAAGCCTCAAACAAAACATTTCAATGGCAGAGCACATTGAGGACTTCCAAAGATTGAATATTAATGTACCTAACATTCCATAAGAGCATATGATTGATGTATTCATAGGGACTTTAAAGGATAACATCCAACATGAGATTCACCTTTGGAAAAATTCATTAGAAAAGGCATTCAAGGTGGCAAGAAAAGTTGAAAGAAAAATTATAGCAATAAGAAGGTCTACCACTCACAACTATAAAGATGGAAGTGTTTTTTCTCCTAGCCTCCCACAACCTACAAGGTTGATACCACAAAAACTAGAGGAAAAAAGAGCAAAAGGGCTTAGTTATAGTTGTGATAGAAAATACACTAAAGGTCATATTAAGTGTACTGAGAAGAAATTATTTTACATAGATTGTGAAGAGTAGGAAGTGTTGACACCTAATCCGAAACGGATGGGTGAACTGGACAGTCATCTAGAAGATGAACTGATCCGTTTTATGTATGTATATAAATAATAGTTGGCTAATGAATAAAATCATCAGTTCTTTCTTGCGCTCATTAATTTCTGGAGTTAACCTGGCCTGACATGGTATCAGAGCACAGGTCCCAAAATAGTGTAACTCCTGCTGAGCGCTGCATCATCCTGAGCGATTCCCTGAGCGATTCTCTGAGCATATAGCGCTGCCACTGCTGTAGACTGCGCCCTCTGTCCTGAGCGCCTCTGGAGACTGCGCCCTCAGATCATAAGTAATTGATGTGCGTTTCTGGTGCCTCCGCCCAGGAATACCTACTACGTTTCTACTGTCCCTCTCTGCGCATGAATGTTTGAATTATCAATGCGTTGAAACTCAGTTACCCTGGAACGCTGCGTTGAAGCTCCATTACCTTGATGCGTTGATGCGTTTCTGCTGTCGTAACCATGGTAAAAGCCTATCCCATTCCTCTTCTGGTATAATCTCTTGTTCCTTATACTGCTCGAAAACCAGATTTTGTGTGACCAAGGGTTCCCATTGAGTCTGGGCTGCTTCTGAGGCTGACGGGGGTGCTCTCGGCTTCTTCCATACAGTCCTAGAAATGCCCTAGTCAGGGCGTCAAGATTTTCCGCACTATCTTTCACATTTTTAAGAGCTTCGGTCATCACGACCCCAACTTTCTTTGTTGCATGAGAGGAGTCGACCTTGGTCTTCTGCATGAGCAGACTGCTGTTCTTTGGCCTCAGCATTGAGCTCACCACATGCACATTCTGAAAGCTCGAATATTTTGTCCTTGTATTGAAAACCAGGGTTTTTCGTTTGCCCCATCGTAATATCATATCTACACCTAAAATTTCTTATTTCTAAATACAGCTGATTTCCAATAACGCAATGCCGAATTGCCCCTATAGCATTTTATTGTAATGGTGACTACGTTTTTGGTGAAAATGCGACTGCGTTTTTTTGTAATGGTGACTGCGTTTTTGGTATTGAAGACTGAAGACTGCATTTTTGATGAGATTCTATTGAAGCGCATGCTTGTGTATCTATTGGTATCGTAATACTCAAGATTTCCCACTTCAGAACTGTGGTATCGCTGCATTTTTGATGAGATTCTATTGAAGCGCATGCTTGTGTATCTATTGGTATCGTAATACTCAAGATTTCCCACTTCAGAACTGTGGTATCGCTGCGTTTTGCATGGAATTGCTGTAACATGGTTGGTATATGAGCAGAGTATTGTCATCAGTATATGTAAGCGTTGTGTTTTTTATGAGTTGTTGATTTGGCAGCACGAGCCTTTAAATATTCCACAGCCTTTTTTTTTATTGAGCAGTTTTATGTGATGATAGCAGTTTGTGGTTGAGCAGTTTTGGGTCTAAAGCATCTGTAGTATTACATGATATGCATTGATATATATTGAAGTGATATATGTTGAAGAGATCCCTTAGCGCCTTTTTTTTCTCTCAAAACACAGTAGTGTGGCAGTGATATAAGAAATGGTGATGCTGATGCAAATGTTAGAAGAAGAATAAAATGCATAAGGCTATGATATAAGGATTTTTTTTAACAGAAGTTTTTGGCAGAGATATTTTTTTTTACAGAATGCATTCAATCATTTCTATGGTAGGAATAGTTCTCACTGGCAAGGAGAACTATTCAGAATGGTCTCGGATGGTAAAACACACCCTCATCTACAATGAGCTGTGGAAAGGAGTGTGTGTCGGAGAAGAAGACAAAGACCCTGTGCAGCCTACATCAGATAAAGAACTTGTTATTTGGGAAAACAAGAACAGCAAAGCCTATGCATTGATCGCAGCATCTGTAAATGAGGAAGTAAGTCGTCATATTTCATCCTATTCCACTGCCTTTGAAGCTTTACAAAAGCTGAAAGAACTCTATGATACACATTCTGCACTTGAAGTTGTTCAGCTCATGATTAAACTCTTCACTCTTGAACTGAAAAATAATGATCCTCTTGCTCTTGCATCTGAAATAAAGTCTATAATGCATGATATTAAATCCACTAAGGTTGAGCTGGATATCTCTCTTATTGCCTTTCTCAAAGCACTCTATCCTACCTACTCTAATTATCTTGAGTCTTTACAAGCAAATGGAAATCTTAAAGATATAACCTTTGACACTCTTGTGAAAAAGTTTGCTGAAAGAGAGAAAGCCTTTGGAAAGAAAACAGTCCCTGAATCTTCTGAAGAGACTGTTTGCCTTGCTCATAAAGAAAAGCATCCTGCTCAAGATTCTACAAGAGGAAGAGGTGGACGAAGAGGAAGAGGAAGATACTTCAGAGGCAGGGGGGGCAGACATCCTCAAGCAGAAAAGGCATATCTGCATTGCATTCGCTGTAAACGAAATGGATCACATGATGCTTCTACATGCAAGCTACCATGGGACAAAGTTGAGCAGAGAAGAAATCAGCAGAAAGGTAAAACTGATGACACAGACAAAGGTAAAGCACCTGAATCCGCTCACTATATTGAGGCACAATGTAACATTGGAGTAAATGAAGATTTTTTTAATGCTTCACTTGCTTCTTCGAAAAATGACTGGTTGCTTGATTCAGGAGCAACCTGTCATATGACTCATAGGAAAGATTTCTTTGAAGATTTCACTGACAATGTTGATGGAGCAGTATACTTTGCAGATCAGTCAAAAGTCAAGCCAACAGGGCTTGGCACAATCAGGCTTAAACTGCCTGGTCTTCCAGACTTTCTTCCGGATCATGTTCTATATCTCCCACAGCTCAAGAGAAACTTGTTGTCCCTGGTCCACATCCGCCAGCAAGGTCACTCCATTCACATGTTTGATGGAAAGCTTGAGGTAAGAAAGGCATCTGACCACTCACTTGTCATGAGGGGTATAGAAGAAGAAAGACTCCTTAAACTGCAAGGAACCTCTGCTCATGCACAACATTTCTCATATATTTCTCATCATGAAGAAGGTGCACTTCCATCAAGTTTATTATGGCATGCTAGATTTGGACATTTAAACTATGATAGTCTCCGCTTGTTGAAGAAAAATGGTGTTGCTGGTTTGCCTACAATTCCTAGAAAACATAAACAATGTGATGCTTGCATTCTAGGAAAGCATAGCAAACAGTCTTTTCATGATTCACATTCAAGAGCACATAGGAAGCTTGAACTTATTCATTCAGATTTATGTGGTCCAATGCCTGTTCCTTCTGCAAATGGAAATAAATATATCATGACATTTATTGATGATTACACCAGAATGTGTTGGGTTTATTTTTTGAAGAACAAATCTGATGCTTTTCAAACATTCAAGAATTTTCATAAATGGATTGAAAATGATGCACAATCTCATATTGGGTCTATTCGCACTAATAATGGAAAAGAATATACATCAAATGAATTTGAACATTATCTTCGCCAACATGGGATTAAACATCAAACAACTGTGCCTTATAATCCTCAACAGAATGGTGTAGCTGAAAGAACGAACAGAACAATTTTGAATATGGTACGATCCATGCTTTTCTTCAAAAATGTAAAGACAATGTTTTGGGCTGATGATGTTCTATGTGTTGCATATATAAAGAATAGATGTCCATCTAGTGCTATAAGAAACAAGACTCCTTATGAATTTTGGTATGGACATGTTCCTTCGGTAAAACATCTCAGGATTTTTGGTTCCACTTGTTATGCTTTAATACCAAAGGTACATAGAAACAAACTTGGTGCTAGAAGTCGTAAGTGTATCTTCCTGGGGTATTCAAACACATCTAAAGCATACTGCCTTTATGATGAAGTAAATAAAAAGTTTTTTTTATATAGAGATTTCATTTTTCTTGAATCATCCAAATCTGACAGTGTTGTTGAGCGGCAACTTGATCGCTTGGATAGATTCACAAAACCGAAATCATTCCAAGAGTTTGATAATCAGATTCCACATCTTGAAGGGGGGATTCCTATACTAGATCAACATATGGAATCTCCTTCTGAAGAACAATCTCCCCTGCATGACACTCCAACAACGGATGATGCTTTAAGTGATGTAATTGATAGAATTGGGAGACTTAATCTTGATTCAGTCCCAACTCAATCAACAGAACAGCCTGGACCATCTCAGAAAGTTCCCCCAAAGTGGCTGACAAAGACACTTGAAAGTGTTCATCCTGATGAAATTGGAAAAACAGGAACCAGAAATACAAACCGACAAGATGGAGGTGATGTAGATAACTCTAATTCACCTGTTGATATGGATGTTACTTATGATTGTGAATTGAACTTGTCTACAGATTTTGAACTAACTTCCTTCAAAGAAGCTGCTTCTCATGATGAATGGAAAGAAGCGATGCAGAAGGAGTATGATGCCCTCATAAAGAATGGCACTTGGAAGCTGGTTGATCCTCCATTTGGAACCAAACCAATTGGCTGCAAGTGGGTCTACAAGAACAAGTACAAAGCTGATGGCTCACTTGACAAGCACAAAGCTAGGCTTGTGGCAAAAGGTTTTGCACAGAAGGAAGGGGTCGATTATGAGGAAACTTTTGCTCCCACAGCAAAATGGGCCACCATCCGGACACTCTTTGCACTAGCTACTCAGAACGGTTGGAAAGTCCATCAAATGGATGTAAAAACTGCATTCTTGAATGGAGATCTAAAAGAGAATGTTTTTATGTCCCAGCCTGAAGGATTTGCTGTGAAAGGACATGAACACAAAGTATGCAAACTTGTGAAGTCCTTGTATGGCCTCAAACAAGCAGGTCACGAGCCTGGTATGAAAAACTAACTGAGCATCTTCTGAAACTCAACTTCAAACATTTTGATCTTGATGATGCAACTTTATTTGTCAAGAAAGTTGGCAAAACAGTCGTATATCTTGTGGTATATGTAGATGATATTTTAATGACAGGGAACAATGAAAGCTATATTGCATCCATAAAGAAAGAATTAGGAAAAAATTTTGAAATGACTGATTTGGGCTATGTTCATTACTATCTTGGCATTGAAGTAACCCAACATCCAAAGTCCATATTTCTTTCTCAAAAGAAATACATTGGAGATTTGTTGAACAGATTTGGCATGACAGAGTGCAATCCCCTTTCTACTCCAATGGAACAAAACTTGAAGCTCACATCTATTGAAGGAAAGGAATTTGAGGATGCAACAAAGTATAGACAGCTTGTAGGAAGTCTCATCTACCTCACTACTACCAGACCAGACATTTCATTTGCTGTTGGAATCCTCTCCAAGTTTATGCAAAACCCTTGTGAGGGACATTGGTCTGCTACAAAAAGAGTTCTAAGGTACTTGAAGGGAACTCAAGACCTTGGAATCAAGTATACACATGTGGACGACTTCAACTTGATTGGATACTCTGATTCAGACTTCGATGGAGACAAAGAAACTGGGGTATCTACTTCAGGATATGCTATGAGTCTTGGATCAGGAGCTGTCTCCTAGAGATCACGCAAACAATCAGTACCAGCAGATTCCACAACAGAAGCATAATATGTGGCAGCAGCTGAAGCAACGAAAGAAATTGTGTGGCTCAGGAAAATTCTTGAAGATTTGCAGGTAAAACAAATACAATCAACTCCACTCATGATTGATAACACCTCTGCAATAAAGTTGGCCAAGAACCCAAAGTTCCATGATCGTACTAAGCACATCAATACTAAATATCATCTGATCCGACATCATGTTGAGGCCAAAACAATCCATCTCCGTCATTGTTCCACAAACGAGAAAATTGCAGACATCTTCACCAAAGCGCTTGGAAGAGAAAAGCTTGAAAGATTCAGAATGATACTTGGACTCACCAACATCCCTTCAGATTAAGGGGGGGAATGTTGACACCTAATCCGAAACGGATGGGTGAACTGGACAGTCATCTAGAAGATGAACTGATCCGTTTTATGTATGTATATAAATAATAGTTGGCTAATGAATAAAATCATCAGTTCTTTCTTGCGCTCATTAATTTCTGGAGTTAACCTGGCCTGACAGGAAGAAAAGGAAAAAGAAACATAAAAAAAAAGGTATACACCAAGAACCAATCCAAGAGAAAGAAGAAATGAATCTGACTATATCTTGTAATGCACTGGCAGGATTTACCACTCCTCAAACTCTTAATATAGAAGTATATATCGAGAAGAAAAAGGTAATAGTGTTGATTGATTTGGGTAGTGTTATCACTCCAATATTTCCCTAGATTTGTTAAGAAATAAATGATTAGAGGTAACCACAAACCAACTTTGGAGATTAGGATCTAGCCTTCCTAATGCTCAGAGAGGGCTCTCTCTTTATGATTTAACTTTGTTTAGTTAATTGATTTTAGGCTAGTTATGATTGTACTTCGGTTTTGATTTGGATTTGGTGGTGGGATCACTTACTTAGATGGACAGAGGGGTGTCTTTTTCCATTGGGCTATGGGGTCAAAATTCAAGCAAACGGGACTAGACCAAGTTCTAAAAATAGTGTCTACAGGGCAAGGTAGCTGAGTTACTTCAGATCTCAAGGCTAGATGGTGAAGTGGTTTTCAATCAGATCCAAGGAGAAATTAAGGGTTCCTTACACTGGATTTTGAATGAAGTGAAAGAGGTCAGCCGGGATGGGAGAGCAATTAAGAATTCTCAGATCCGGATATCAGAAGAAACATAAAAATGATTAACTGTTCAAGACAGAGTGTACTTAAACAAATTCTGAAATAAATTTCCGGTTAATTCATTCACTTTAGATAACATTTAAGTTTGTGAGACACATAAGAAAATAACAAATTTGACAAAGAAAATACTTCACTGTAATAGCTCAACACATGAATCCTGTAATGCAATCTCTTTATTACTCAGTCCAGTCTACTGACTTGAAAAATTTGGTACAATAACCCTTAGGTTTATGATCAATACAACTCTACAAATGTATAGCAATCCACCCTCAATACTTCGAATTATGAAGTATTTATACAAGAATAGCTTACAAAATATCCCAAACTACCTTGGGAATTAATTTAGGAGAAAGAAATTTCTCCTTGCAAGAAGATAGATACGAATGTTCAACTGTTGTATGCTGTCCCTGTTTATTAGGTTGTGTTGTCTTTATGCTCTGATATTTTGCTTTTTATTCTCTGCCTTGCTGTTGGTCTTCACGTTGGCTCTTCTTTGTACTTTTACCTTTCAATTGATACACTTTCAACCAATACTCTTTTACCTGGCTGATCTATCATTATCCTTTTACTGTGTTGTTTTCACCCTTACTATACATTTTTACATTTTGACTGTGTATCTTTACAGTAATTCATTCAATTTCTCCCATGTGTCTGCATCTGGTAATTGGATATTTACCATCTTCTTGTAGATTTCATCTACCTTTGTGTACTTGGTAAAAGTGGGTTTATTTACAAAAAGGTGTTTTACCTCATGCTAGAGGTAAAACAAGTTCTCAAAGGTCTGATATAGGACCTTTCCAGTAGGCATCCCCTTCATAGAGGAAGTATTTACCCGATCCTTTGCCACCTCTCTTATCCTTCTATTGTAATCCTCTTGTGGCATTAATTTATCATCTATTACCAAGGGATTTGGCGGACCTTTCTGCCTCAAAACATCAAACTTCACCATGAACCTGTCTATAGCCAACTGCATGGTTTGGCACTTATCCTCCAAGTTCATCATCAAATTCCTCTTGGTGAGAACCTTTTCTACCTCTAGTATTGTGCCAGTCCTGTCAGGTATCTTCAGCTCCTGTAATTCATATTTGTTTTTGGAGTTAAGGAAGTAAATGATCCTAGTGGCTTCCTCTGGCATGTCTCTCAGTTCTTTTTTAACTCTTTGTATGGCTTCTGTAGCCCCTTTCACTAAGTCACTTTGTTCTTAAATTATTTGAATGGATGGCCAAATATCATTGACAGAGTCAATGATATTGGCCCATAATTGTTTCTTAGCTTTGCCAAGTGGCTCCTTTAATGTCAGCTCTTTCTCTAAGCTCTTTATCCTCTCATTCATCCTGGTTGATTTCTGTACTCTTTGTGCATAATCTGTACAAGCTTGTTATCATTCTCTAGACTGGTTATCTTCTCCTTAAGCTTGTTTATTTGTATGGTCTGAATGGACATGTCTTCGATTGCCTTGACCAACTTACTTACCTCATCACCTGGCTTAGTTGTTGATGTTGTCGACCCTATTGCTGATGTAGATGTTGTGGCAGCTGGTAGTGTTGTACCTAGTGGAGCTGTAGGAGCCAATGAAACTGCCAACGTGGATGGTACTGATGTGGTGACTATTGGAATGATAGTGGTAGGGGAAGTCTCAAGGCTGACCTATTTCAGTTGTATCAAGCTATCCAACTCCTTCTCCATCTCTTTTAATTGATCATTAAGTTGGAGAACAAGGTCCATCATCTCCTCCTGATGAGTTTGGCTCTCAAGGACCTCTTTTGTCTGTGGGTGCTCTGAATGAGACAATTTGATTTGTTTTTCGAGAGTTGCAATGTCCTCATTATTTTTCTTTATTAACTTCTAAATAGCCCTCATATCATATGGATCATGTCCCAGCTCAATGACCAAGTCTTCCAGTGACTTGATCCTATTGTCCTTGGCCTGTGAGGAGGCCTTTTCCAATTTGTATTGTGCTGTAATGTTGTCCAATGAACTTTTAAGCTTGTGTGCAGCCATAGCTTTACCTGTCAAGGTGGAATAAATCATCTCACTTGCCTGCTTGTGGAACTCAATTTGGTCAATGGGATGAACATCCCTGGCCAAAACCTCAAAATCTGCTTTTCTATAGTCTGCTGATGTTTTTGGCTACTGGACTGTAGGTTGCATGAATGACATCTGCATTTTTCTTGTTTTGATGTCAAAGGCTGACATCAACCTGCTTTGATTTGCTGGTGTCTGCTTGAAGTATTGGGCATAAGTTTCAGCCTTCAACTTCTCATTCCTCAACTTGATTTCCTTGTATCTATCTTTGATATCCTTTTCTTTATCCACAGGCCTGGTGAATGAAGAAACCTCAACACTGAGTTGTCTCTCAATAAGTTGAGTGTTTGATGTTGAGGGCTGGTGTGTTTCTCCTGAAGCTGATGTGCCTTTTCTTCTTTCCACCATTATGCCAGTGTCCGTGATATCCACTGAGTCAATGGTGTCTCCCTGTTCAGTTACAAGATTAAGCTTGGGCTTCTTCCTGTAACTGATCTCAAATTGTTCATCTGTGGTTTCCATAGCTGAAATGGAACCTTATTCGCTATTGCTCTTTTGGTTCCTATCTTCATTTGTTGGAGTCTGTAAAAGAGGAGGAATATTCACTGGTTCTCCTAGTTCTGGAACCTGCAGGAAGGAACTTGTATCAATCTGTTTTTCTACATCAATTAATGTATTCTCTACATCAACTACAGTACTATCCATGTCTATTAGAGTGTTTTTCAACCATTCTTATTGGTTGGCAAACCTCTCAATATCTAGTCTGGGATGATGGATGAAAGGTCCCAATTTGACCTTGAGCCTTAGCTTATTTATGCCTCCATGAGGGCCATACTACCACATAAAGTTGTTCTTGAATTTCATTTGTTGCAAAATCTTATCTGCCTCTAGTCCAGCTTCTCTGGTACTACAAATGAAGGGACCTAATTGATTTTTTGTTTTTAATTGGATCTTCTTCCTAGCTGATGGAATTTGACTTCATCAGAATTTATAATCTGCCTAAAGTATTCTAGTGCAAATATCCTCATGGGGAGGTATCTGGGCAACTTGTATGGGGCAAGTTGGCATCCATAAATTCATATTTATGTGTGGTTCTGGTACAGATACCAGTCTCCCACTTTACTATTCTTTGCCAATTTTAACACCCTTTTGATCTCTTGAATGATTCTGGGTTGAGGGTTACTGGTTAGCATATTCATAACTAGATGGAAAAATGAATCAATGAAGTCCTTGTAAGTGAATACAGTGGAGTAATTTTGGATCAAGGGTGTCCAATATATGACTGATCTTGGATTACCTTTGGTGTCCAATTTCTGAATGTTGACAGGGAATTTGTCTGACTGATAGTATAAAAACATGTGGAACAATACAGATGAGTACTTGAAGACTCTCTCAATAGGTAGTCTAATGAATTGTTCATGCATCCTATCTATTATGAATTGAGCATAGTTTTAGATTACAGCAGGAGGCTTTCCTGGGCTAAAGATGGAAAGGAAAGAAAGGACAACCTCATCCACATGTTCATCTGTAGTGTATCCTAGAATGTAGGAGAGCATGGTTATGATTTGTCTTCCTCTCTTAGAAGAAATGGTGGTAGCATATGGAGGACTTTCTGTATGAGTATGACACTCCTCTATGATGAAAGTTTGGAAAATTTGGGGTATTTTGGGAAGGTCTAACTTGGCATATAATTCCAGCAAGTCCCGAATAGAAAGTGGGGTCTCATTTGGGCTTGGTTGGACCTGAAGCATTTGGTTAATGGATTCTACAATGATGGTAAATAACACTTGTTGGTTAGGGGTGACAATGGCTCTTTGGCTGGGAATGTAGCAAGCATGACAGAAGTGGATGATTTCTGGGAATGGGTGTACTTCTGGAAACAAATACTTGGGAAAATTAGACTCCCAAAGGTGAATGTCATCGTTCTGGTTCAAGAATTTGTCCTTACTCCAATAGTGGAGCTTTAGAAGGTAGGCAGGGGAAGCAGTATCCTTTATTTGGAAGTCTCTATCTGCTAATGCAAGGTGGTCGATGTCCAGGTGAGGGGTTTGCAGAGGTCTCACATCCAGAGAGGTTTGGGAAGCCATAATTGGGTTTACAGATTTGAATTAGGCTTGTAGTGGTTTTAGGAGTGAGGTTTAGAAGCTCTGGTAGAGTGGGAGGGTAGTTACAGTCTGTAAAAGAAGGGTTTGGGGTATACAAATAAGTTTCTCTTCAATTCAGGCAAGTTTCTTAATTAATTTCAATTAATTAACCATTCAATTTTAACTGTGTGTTTTCAAATTGACAGGGTCATTCTAGTTTTTCCAAGAATACTTGGAAATTGATGGTTTGGTGTGCAGACTGGGTTCAGTGGAGAATGTAGAAGGTACTATAGCTTTCAACTGTCAACTAGTTGCTTCAATTGGGTATCTGGAGCGTCTTCAGGTGGCAGAGGGTGGTCAAATTGGTCGCAGAGGTTTCAGGGTGTCGCAAATGGCTAAGCAACAGTTTACAGTGAAAATGCAAGAAAAGAGTGAATTGGGGCTTTTTCAGCCTTTTAACGGGTAACAGTCACATTTTGGCGCGGAAATAATCAATGAACAGTGGGCAATTTTTGGTTTAGGCGGGGAGGTGGTTTTCTGGGCCATCGCACTACTTTTGGAGGGTAGGCGGTATTTTTCGCGAGCACATGATCTAACCTGGTGCCACCACATACCAGAACAGTGCCCGGCAAAATCGCAAATCTCGCGTGCTCTCGGGCTATTATCAGTCGGACAATGAATTCATGTGATATGGATGTACACCGTCAGATCTGGGGGTAGGAGATTGAAGGGCTATCGCGCAGTTGAGTTGCACGGATGGAATCAGGAAAGTGATTTGCAAGGCCCAAGGTTTAATTACACAAAAATGTAATTAATTAGCGCATAATGTCGAGTTTCTTAATATAAGCAGCGGGTAATAAGCTGGGACCATGGGTTATGTGGCGGGGTTTTTTAACTGCACCAAGGGTTGGTGGGTTAAAAAAGGGTATCGGGGAAATATGAAGCAGGGAAGTTAATTAGATAAAGTGGGGGCATAAAAACTTAGGATAAGGGAGTTTTGTGGGTTTTTAAGGGGAAAAAGGAAATTAATAAGGGGGGAAATTGATATTTATAATGGGGAATGGGTTTCACACTAGGGAAAAGGGTTTTGGGAAGGGGGGATGATTTTTGAAGGGTGATTTCTAGGGAAATGTGTGAAACCAAGGGGTAAAGGTCAAAATGAGGGGACAAAAGGTATTTATAAGAAATGAAGGGATAATGGGGAAATTAGCAAATAAGTATGTGGGGGTGTAGTGAAATGAAGGGAAATTAGTAAAACAAGCTTGGTGGATATCATTTCTTTCTCATAAATCCTCCTGCACATGAAACATAGGATTAAGCATGATAAATGTGCTTTTGACTCAGCAACCTTGTGCGTTTGCAACCTTTCTTCTACCTACCCTTTATTTACCCTAACATTTTTCCTTCATTTCTTTGGGTGCATTTGAGATTGTTGGCCCTTTATTTCCTTTTCTTTTGACAAGCAAACTATCTAATTCTAACCTTATAACTTCCAATGGCTCACATTAAACTGATGAGCTCATTTTTATTCTCTGCCTAACTATTGATTTGCCAAGGTTAAACAGTTTGGCAAGATCTTCATTCTCTATCTATTAACATGAAATTTAAAACATGAATGAGTCAAGATTAAGCTATTTTTACCATCATGGATTGTGGCATTTCTTACAAGCTGCACACAACCTTATTTTGCATAGTAAAGTAAAAAGTAGTGGCATTTGAATTTGCACACTTTCATGATCTATATTATTTATTTTTGGGGTTCATATTTTTACTTTTTGATCTTTTTCTTTGTTTTTTTCCTTTGATTATTCTTTTAGAACATACCCTCTTTACATTTTTTAATTTTTAATATGGAGAATATTTTGCAGAAAGCAAAAGTATGTACAATATCACAAGACTAACCATAGCCAATTCAAGATTATGAATCCTATAATTATAGGACCCTAACAGGTAGTACCCATAGTGTTGTTCATTGTAAGATATCAAATGGATTGAATTAATTTCTATATCCAGCACTAGAGTGTCAAGTGATGGTTGCAAATGAAGAAACTATAAATTTCTTATGGAAGTGCCATAATATCAAGCTAACAATGGGGGGATATGTATTGAATAGTCCAATGCTTTCCATCCCACTGGGTGGTGTTGATGTTGTATTAGGAGTCCAATGGATACAATCTTTGGGGATGGTAGCTTATACTTTCCAAGAATTTTTCTTGAATGTTTTTTTGGAAGGAAAGGAAATTGAATTAAGGGGTATCGTAGGGAGTCCGTGCAAGATAATCATATCTTGAATGGCATGCCAAATCTTTTGAATAAATAAAAATTAGGTGTAAATGCACAATTATGTTCGCTATATGTTCAAACATCGAAACCATCCTTTTCTTCAGGTCCAAAGAGTCTTGGACAATCATTCCAAAGTATTTGAGACTCCCAAAGCTCTCCCACCTATTCATTATCATGATCATGTTATTCACTTGATTTCAAGAAGTGTTTCTCCAAACTTCAGACCTTATCGATATCCCTATGCCCAAAAGAGTGAAATTGAACGTATTGTTGCAGAAATGCTAGAGGCAGGTATAATTCAACCTAGCCAAAGTTATTTCTCTTCTCCATTAGTATTGGTGCACAAGAAATACGGATCATGGCATATGTGTCTAGATTATAGAGAGATCAGTAAGCTCCCTATTAAAGATAAATTTCTCTTTCCTGTCATTGATGGATTGTTGGATGAATTACATGGAGCAATTTATTTCACCAAGTTATATCTTCGATCCAGGTATCATCAAATTAGAATGAAGATAGAAGACATTCCAAAAACAACATTCAAAACTCATGAAGGTCATTATGAAATTTTTCTCATGCCTTTCGGCCTTACCAATGCACCTTCCACATTTCAAGGTTTGATGAATTCCACTTTCAAACCATTTCTTAGAAAAATTTTGTTAATATTTTTTGATGACATAATAATCTATATCAAGGCATTGAAAGATCATGTTCAACATGTTGACAAGGTGCTTAAAATATTCGAGGAGAAACAATTGTAATCAAAACCCTACAAATGTTTCTTTAGGGTACAGGAGGTGGAATATTTGGGTCATATTGTATATCATAAGGGTTTTAAGGTAGACCCTAAAAAAATCAAAGAAATCAAGGAATGGAAAATTCTCACAACCTTAAAGCATCTTCGAGGATTTCTCAAGTTGATAGGGTAGTATCGCAAGTTTGTTAATTATGGGAAAATAGTAGCACCTCTAACAACACTATTAAAGAAAGATTCATTTTTTTGGACTCCATAAGCAACTAAGGCCTTTGAACATATTGAAGAATAAGTGTGCCAAGCTCCGATCTTAGCTACACTAGACTTCACAAAAACCTTTATTGTGGAATGTGATGCCTCAGGAAGTGAAATTAGTGTTTTTTTAATAAAAGAAGGAAGACCCATTACTTTTGAATGTCTTCCAATAAAGGGAAAGTATTTACACAAACCTATTTATGAGAAGGAAATGTTGGCAATGCTACATTCCTTGAAGTAATGGAAACCTTACCTAATGGGAAGCCACTTCAAGGTAAAAACAGATCATGATAGTCTTAAATACCTTTTGGAACAAAGATTATCTTCAGAAGAGCAGCAAAATTGGGTCACAAAGATGTTGGGTTATGACTTTGAAATCATCTACAAAAAAGGGAAGCAAAATGTTGTTGCAAATGCGCTCTCAAGAAAGGATGAGGATGTGGAAGCATTTCTCTATGCCATTTATATTATCCAACCTGACTTGATAACTGAAGCAAGGGATGAATGGATGAATGACAAAGACATGTGGACACTCATTCAAAAGTTGCAGCAAGATCTTAGTACTTCTAATACATTTATCTGGAAAAATGATTCATTACGGTACAAAGATCACTTATATCTATGTAAGAACTCCCAACTCAAACAAAATTTTCTTTTGGAATTGCACATATCTCCTTTAGGAGGGAACTCAAGATTTTTAAAAACTTACCACAAGGTCAAGAATGAATCTTTTTGGGATGGCCTTAAATCTTATATTCAAAAGTTTTTGGCAAAATGTTTAGTTTTCCAACAAAATAAAGTTGAGACAATTAAGACCCCAGGTATGTTATAACCTTTAGCCATTCCAAGTCAGCATTAGGAGGAGGTATCAATGGATTTTATCATAGGTTACCGAAGTCTGAAAGAACGAGTGTCATCATGGTGGTAGTTGATATACTTACCAAGTATGCACACTTTCGTGCACTATCTCATCCTTTCAAAGCTAGTATAGTTGCTACTGCATTTATCGAAACATTCCAAAAGCTACATGGAAACCCAAACATTATTGTAAGTGACATAGGTCCCATTTTCACTAGAAATTTTTGGACAAAATTATTTCTTGTCATAGCTCATCTTATCATCCTCAATCTGACGGAAAAATTGAGATAGTGAACAAGTGCTTGGAAGGATATCTTTGTTGTCTTGTATCTGATAAACAAACACAATGGTTCAAGTGGTTACCTTTGGTAGAATGGTGGTATAACACTTCCTTCCACCACAGCAAAAATGACCCCATTTATTACACTTTATGGATATCATCCACCATCCATCACATCGTCTTTAAGATAAAATTCTAAGTTTCAAGCAATGGAAGATCACATCAAGCATCAACAACAAGTTTTCCAACAACAAGCAGATCAACATCGTAGTGAAAGAATTTTTGACATACGTGATTGGGTATTTTTATGGCTACAACCATACAAACAAATGTCTCTCAAGCAATATAAGAAGGATAATAAATTATCACCTAAGCATTATGGTCCTTACAAGGTGTTTCAAAATACTGGCACTATGGAATACAAATTGGAGTTTCCTGGATCTTCCCGAGTACACCCATTTTTCCATGTTTCATGCTTAAAGAAGGTTATAGGTGACAATATTCCAATTCAAATAATATTGTCGAAACTTGATGAGGAAGGAACAATCATATTTTAGCCTGAAGCAATCATGGAAACAAGAACCCAACAACGACAAATTTGATCAATTTCAGAGTATCTCTTTAAGTGGAAGAACTTACCCACTAAAGATTCCACATGGAAGGATGAGAATTTTATACAGAAGCATCCATAACTACTCAAGCTTTGAGGACAACACTTTTATCAAGGAAAGGGGCATGTTAGGTCCCTATAATACTAGTGTAGCCCCCATACTGTTATTGTTATGCCTCATGCAGCTGCCATATCGTTATTGTTGTGCCCCATAGAATCCAACTATTGTTATCGTTGTGCCCTTACATTATTATTGTTATGTAGGCCCCAATTATATTGTGACCCTTTAGACTCCTATATATACCAAGGAGGTATCATCATTTGTATCATCCAATAACTGTTCACTTATGTGATGTAAAAGGAGGTTGCCCCCTCGAAGAGGTTTATTTTCAAGTCGTTGATCTATCTTTTATTTGTTTTTTTTATCTGGTTACATAACAACATTTTAAAATCATTTTCGTTACTTGATTCATGTGCAGAAAAGCAATACTTGTGGGAGAACCATTATATGTCAGATTTGACACTAAATACAAAAAATTATTTTTCTCTTTATTTGACACATAAATGTGAATGGTTAAAGATTTGAATTATTAATCCCACCAATATTCACATCACAGAATGAAAGGATATGCAGAAGAGGAGTATGTGCAGGAGAACCTCTATTCCCCCACTTCTGCACCTCTGCACACATTCCCCTCTGCGCAACACACTACCTCGTTCTGTGGAAATGTTTTGGTGAAATGTCACATAAACTTAATCAATCTCTTGTTTTGGTGAATTGATGCATTTAAACAAGGCTTTCATGCCACAAAATATACTCTGCTATAGTTTAATTTCAGTTTTAAATAGATCATAATTTAATTTTCTATTGTCCCAGGCTACGCTAAAAATTCGCATTTTAAAACTAATCTCGTAACTTTAGAACTAATCTTAAATTTTCATTTTAAAATCAATTTCGTAACTTGACTCATATGCGGAAGAGCGATATGTACGAGAGAACAATTATATTTTTGTATTCAAGTTTCTGTGATCCATAATGAATTAAGAAATTCTTTCAGTAGAAATCACATACGAGAAATTTTTGGCCAACACATTTCGAACCAACAAGTGTGGCTCATCATCAGGACCAGATGATGAACCACACTTGTTGGTTCGAAACGCGTCGGCCAAAAATTTCTCTTATGTGATTTCTACCAAAAGATTTTGCTTAATTAGAATAATTGTATGTCGGCTTCCACACCTGCACACATATTCTCTCTATCAGACACTTCTTCCGCATATTTCCATCTAACACAAACTGCAAAACAATAATTTTCACTTTATTTGACACATATATTTGACACAAAGATTTGAATTACTAATCACACTAGTATCAGTGATAGCAGATTGAAATCATGTGTGGAAGAGTATGCACAGGGGAACCATTATTTCCCACTTCCACGCCTTCGCAGACATTCCCCCTCCACACACTTCTCTCGCACATTATCTCGTTTCACCCAAATGTTTTGTCAAATTGTCACATAACTCAATCAATCTCCCATTTTGGTGAATCGACTTGTAATCAAGACATTGTTCAAGTGCTTAATAGCATTTACTCTAAGAGTGCATAAGTATCTGTTGTAGCAGATTACAGAAATGAAAGGTACTGCCACGTACAAAAAAAACTTTTCTCATAAAAACAAAGTACAAACCCAAACTTCCTTAATCACACTAATATACTAATAACAATTAAAAAGAGCAAAAACTATGCTACTATACAATTATCACTATCACTATCACTCTTACTTTTTTATTAATATTAACATGATAGGATTAATCTTTTTATAATCTTATCTATAAAATTATTAACTATGATTCATTTACATATATAAACATTTGTTTTCTGCACAATAATATTATGTCACATTAATATAATATTGAGGCTTCTAGACACCTAGGAGATATGCCCCTACAAAATAGGATTAATCAAGTTATAATCTTATCTATAAAATTATTAACTATGATTCATTTACATATATAAACATTTGTTTTCTGCACAATAATATTATGTCACATTAATATAATATTGAGGCTTTTAGCCACCTAAGAGATGTGCCCCTACAAAAAAGGATTAATCTGGTTATAATCTTATATATAAAATTATTAACTATGATTCATTTACATATATAAACATTTGTTTTCCGTACAATAATATTATGTCACATTAATATAATATTGAAGCTTCTAACCACCTAAAAGATGTGTCCCTACAAAATAGGATTAATCTGGTTATAATCTTATCTATAAAATTATTAACTATGATTCATTTACACATATAAACATTTATTTTATGCACAATAATATTATGTCACATTAATATAATATTGAGACTTCTAGCCACCTAAGAGATGTGCCACTGCAAAATAGGATTAATCTACTTATAATCTTATCAATAAAATTATTAACTATGATTCATTTACCTATATAGACATTTGTTTTCTGCACAGTAATATTATGTCACATTAATATAATATTGAGGCTTCTATCCACCTTCTGAGGCTCCTACAAAAGTATGATTGTGATGGCTATCAACCATGTTATTTGCGTCTTTGAAAACAAAGAATTTATAAGTGGGTAGCCTTTACAGCATGCGTTATTATTATTATTATGGTAATCAATACTTTATAACATGTATTATTATTATTATGGTAATCAATACATTTTAAAGATGTTTTTAATAAAAAGAAAAAACATATTAGTTACATCTTGAGATGACCAATGATTTTTAGAAGTTATTGTACACATGGCATAAAAATAAATGAGGTCTCTATTTTATTATTTAAGCCCAGATTAAAAGGTCCATGTGCATGACAATATATTACAAGTAACTTTTATGTTTAGCAAAAGATGGTTCCCACACAAAATGGGCAATTCGTGAAGTGAGACGTTAATGATGTTTCCAATTATCACCTCATATCAAATCACAAATTTAAATCATAATTTTAAATTGCGGTGAAATTTAACATTTGATATAAATAAGAAAGGTCTTAGATTGCTTATTAGTTTATGCACTTGGATGAATTGTATTTGTTTTCAATATATAACCTTATAGGTGTTGATACCACATGATTGTGGAGATGAATATGAAATAAAATTTCATTAGTTTATAATATTTTTACTGAGATTAAAATATGATGTGTTATTTAATTCATTTATGTTGAGGAAGGTGAGAGTTGAGATGAAAGAAAATATTATGTAAATGAGTGAGATAGAAAAATATTGCATAAAATATATTATATTCTATTATAAATAGAGTGAGACGAAATTTTAAAATTAAAATAATAATACAAAAAGTAAGGAAAAAGAAATATTAAAATTTGATTGATAATGTGTAAATATAAAATAAATAAATAAAATGTATCTAAATTTTCTTCTTTACTTTTTAAGTTTATTGTTTGTTTTTAATTATTACAATTTTTTTTAAGTTATTTTTTTGTTTTCATTAAAATTTATGATAAAAATATATATAAATTTATTATCATGACCTGCTATTGTGAAACTAAACTAGTGGTAGTGTAAATGTTTTAGAAAAATTAGGCTGCACCATTTAATGTTTGTGAGAGCCTTACACCCTAATCTTCAATAGTTAGTTAATAAATTGAAAAGTCTTTTAATACGTATATAACAACAAAATTATGGCCTTCTCAGACAAGTTATCCAAGCCTTCCCAAAAACATGACAACAAATGACAAAAATTACCACTAAGGCACATAAAACATTTGGAATATAATACATCTTCAGAAGGAGGTCTAGGGGCAGGGGTATTGTCATCCTAGTTGGGGTCAAGTTGTTTGTTTCCTTCCAATAGTTTTTGTAGTCGAACTAGTCTTTAGTCAATGCTAACCAGGCAAGTCCTCTAGTGCTTTTGAACTTGTTGTATATAGTTAAGTTGCACAATAATTTCATTTGCGTCTTCATGTTTTTCCTCTAGTATACACCCTAGCATGGTATTCAAGTGCTAGTAGAGTGATATGGTTTAGTTTCTACCTCAAAAATTCCCTGGATCTAGAATCCAAGACTCATTTTTGGCCTAGATTTCATCATCAGAATCGACCTACCTATCAGTATTCACCTGACTTTCTATTTCATGGAGAACTTTTTGAATTTCTAGGTGGGTAGATGCACGATACCCGTAGTGGCATCCTGAGCCTAGATTTTAACACGGACCCTACCTTTCATCCCACAACCTCTCACACCCTACAAGGTTGCATACCCTCACGAGACATCGTGATGAGGACTAATAAGCAGAGAGGATGAGGAGTAAATAATTAGGGGTGGTGAGAAATAATATGACCCTCGTAGTGTTTGATAGGATGGCTAACCAGAAGGAGGTAGTACCAGGGGACTAAAGGAACTAGTGACTGGGGACTTTGAAAAAAAAAAAGAACTACCATCAGATGATGGGTGCCCTTCAAATTCCACTTGCATCTAGCTTGCCACAAGAACTAACCAGAGTAAATCATGAAAAAACCACCACAAAGAGCGATTGTGTGTAATACTCACTAGAGTCCTCATGTGATGGGTTTTGTACCACAATTAATGTGATTCAAGCTTCCATGAACGAGCTCCCTTCCAAGCTAGACGAAACTACCTCCACGCTAATGATACTTTCCCCCAAGGAATGTTTTAAGGATCAGGACCTTCCCAAACACATTACAACTTTTGAGAAGGATCTAGAGAAATAATTCCAACATTCATAAGTAAAAACACAACAACAGAGCATAAATACTCCACATCCAGGCCACTCATCCACCAAAAAAAGCACGAGCTAGGTTGGGAGATGTTAAATGTTTGTTCCATCAATATGAAGTTGATTTAATGTTTGCATGGGGTGCATTATGCATGACGCCCCCATATTTAATGTTGGGGGAGGTGGCAAGGTGGCCAATCGCTCCTCTTGTCTTGAGATCTCACCCCCATTGGGGTTCTTCAAGTATTCATATCCACCTTCAAAATATCTATTCTCACCTCATTCCAAACCACATTCTGCCTGGGTACAACCATTTTGGGACTATTACTTCGACATCCCATGTTTACAAGGAGGTATGCCACCTTATTTCGTAACTTTCACCCACTGGAAGGAATGAGGGAATGGATGTCATCAATCAGAGATAGGATACAGACAAAAAAAAATTAAAGGCTTCATCTTTAGAAAATCTTCTTCAAGGGAGATCCATTGATAAGTCTTCAAAGGGTATGAGTCCTTAATTAGGAATCTCCTTCCATGATTGATTTCCTATACCTAGACTATCTTTCTATGTGAAGGTCGTCTTCCATATTTGAGAGTTCAACAACATTGTTACATGTGATTTCATAGTGGCCCCAGAAAAGCGTTCGTATTTGACCATCCTAGCTTTAGAATATCTCACCAAATCCAAGATTACCTAGATTCCCTTTTGATGTTCCATAATAACTTAGCTTTATAAATCATTGTGGCGGGGAAGAGAAAATAGAGGGAGAAACCACTCTAGGGAATTGTCCGATCGGTGGGGAAGGATGGCACGAATCTACACCAATGTTCATTTAGAACAAGATCTTGGATTCAAGGGGATTGGCCTCTCAATCTTAATGAGACCGAGTAGTAGACACGATGGTTTCTTTTACTTGAGATAGCGTAATTTTCCATACCACTTGCTCATTCATCTCCTCCTGATTAAAAAAATTGTTGTTTCTATCTTTCCAAATCACCATGCTCGATTGAGCATGGGATTAGAATAGGCATCGGGCCACTAAATTGTCATTATTATTACCATTTATTGATATCTATTTCATCTATTTCTACCATTCTTTATCATGTCATTTATCATAATTTATCATTTAATTCCATTTCATAATTATTTATGCTCTTGTGGATAAGTAATACTTTTTCTCCTTTATTTTTAATCAATTGAAGATTATTATGAATTATTTTGCCAATGATGGTGTTATCACCCCAAGAAACTCATCTAGGTTGTATATTAGTGATGCTCAGGAACATTACAAACTCAACAAAATGTTGGATAAATGATGGATGAATGAAAGAAATGCTCCACATTCAAGCCAGATAACCACTCCTACTATGATTAACCCCAGACATGGGTGAACACCCCCAAACTACAAGGATTTTAACCACCAATTACTCACAGCTTAAGATAAAGGTGATGATGGAGAAGACTGACTACACTAGCAGATGCACAGGACCCTGTGATGGCCGACTGCAACCAGTTAGGAGGTCTGTAAATCTATTATTTAATACACAGACAGGATGACAACTCTCTATGCATTAAAACAACAAAAACCTGCAAGCAATTTCAATGTAACAGCTAAATTCTAACATAGAGGTGGGATGACAGCCCCTCTGATGCTAAACATTCACAGCACATGAAACAATGCAAAATAGGCACAGCCTGGAACATAGAAGAAGTGAAAGTGAGCAAATGACAGCAAAAGAAGCTTGTATTAGTTGGAAATGAAGACCAGATGATGCAGGCCTCACAGTATTTACAGTCTCGAGAAGTTGAAGTCTACAACACACTAGCACTCATCTAACACTCATCAAACTGATTACATCGTTTTTCTGGGTATATATAGAATCTGATTACAAAAATCTCTGCTAGGGTATGCGTGGAGGTGTCTTAATTAATCACCAACCACATTTACAATTAGACATGGCTCATCTGCTACATTTTGACTGTTTTAAATGAACAAAATGGCTCTTTTTGTACTTCAGTGTCCTCCCTGAACAGTTGAAATATTATCTTCATAATTGTTGCTGTCATTGAACTGCTCGAGGAGCATTCTACTCGTCCTTAACTGTGTTGTTCCTTAACTGCAGTAGCTGATGATTAAATGCAGGTAGCTGGCTCATAAATTGTTTCCCCACATAGGCAAAACAGGGCTCAAAACACAGCAAGGCACATTTAAAAATGGACGAGGAGCCGCAGAAGAACGATGGCCGTTAGATGATTCAGATGGATGGCCAAAATCGGGTCGCACAGGCCATCGGAAAACATATGCAGATGAAAGAGTTTGGGCCATCAGTCGAGAGGATTAATGGTGGAGATTTGATTTGCGAAGTCTATCGGGAAGTATGTGAACAGATGAACGATGGCCGTTGGATCGCGGCAGGAATGATCCAACGGCTGACGGGAGACGGAGGTGACAACTGGTTAACGAGCGGGGGCTGGGTACGGTAGCGGGAAGTGGTTTTCCCGCACCGCCTACCCGAGTTCGGTAGTTTTCATACAAGCGAGAGCAATGCAATGATAGCACGCCGCGTGGCAAACAGGTTTGGCAGGAAACCGCTTTTCCCGCAGTCTAACGGTTAAGCAGCTAATAGGGCGAGGGCTTGCGAATGGCGTAGGATCATCAAGAGGGCACGATCGGACAGTTGAGGTGATAGACACGCGATACGGGTTTGATGCGACAAACGCAGGCGGGCCTGGGTTATAATAATTTTAAATATGTGCACGAGTTATATATGATTAAAACATTTGGGCCCGGGCTAAAGTGAAAACAAAGTTTAATGCGAAGTTTGAAAGCTTTCGAGGCTAATAGAATTAAAAAACAAAATATGACCCGGGGGGGTTAAACTGGGTTTAGGCAGGGTTTATAAAAGCAAACAAAAATGATGACGATAAGGAGAGTAAAGAGGAAGGAAGGGGAGGAGGAAATAAAGATGGCAGGAGACATAAGGGTAAAGCAAATGGAAGGGGAAAGATTGAATGGACTGCTACTAGCCCCTCTTTTTTAGAAAACGCCAAGGCCAAGCTGTCCTTGACCCTCAAAAATGCTCAAACATGTAGCAGTGCTAACATTTGGCTCCTTCTGGGGATGAAATCCTCCCTGTGAGGTCTCAAGAACCTGCAGACCACTGCCTTTCCAGCTGAAAACAAACTAGCCAAAATTCCTAGTGTTCCATTGGGCATGGAGTCTGAATGAACCTAATAAAATATTTACAGCTGTTAAGGCCAAAGACCTTAAATCCTATAAATTTTCAGAAAACGCCCATTAACTGGGCCATTAAAACCTGGTTCTCCTCCCATACTTTTCAGTATGAAGGTGTTGTTCCCCTGAACCTGTGAGATGATGAAAGGCCCTGTCCAAAAGGCATCAAATTTCCCATGATTGCCTTTCTTTTTCTTCAGTGCGTCCCATTTCAGAACCAAGTCTCCAACCTGAAAATTAACTATTTTTGTGCCTTTGTCAAAAGCATCCTTGATTCTCTTCTGATGTGTTGCAGCCTTTTCTACCAACTGTTCTCTAATATGATGCATCTCTGTCAAATCAGTGATCCTCTTTGCCATGTCTTCTTCTTCATCCTGCTCTTCTTGAAGGAATTTTGCCACAGGGAGAATTAATTTAATTTGGAATACAGCCTCAGTGCCATACACCAGCTTAAATGGAGATTTCCCTGTGGATTTCTTGATAGTCACTCTATCAGCCCACAGAGCATACTTGAGCTTTGAATCCCAGTTATTTTTATTATCCTCTAACAGCTTTTTAATTATTCTGATCAGACTTTTATTAGAGGATTCTGCTAGACCATTCCCTTGAGGGTAATAAGAGGTGGAGTGAATAAGTTTAATGCCCATTGAATCACACATTTCCACCAACTCCTTGGTCCTGAAGGCTGCTGCATTATCTGTGACTAATTTATGTGGACAACCAAATTTGGTAAAGATATTCTCTGTCAAAAACTTTATGACCACATTATGATCAGCCTTTCTGGTAGGAATTTCTTCAATCCACTTAGTGAAATAATCAGTGGCTACTAATATCCACCTGTGCTGACCACTAGAATGCGGATTGATTTCACCAATGAAATCCAAACCCCACTACTAAAAAGGTCCTTTTGCCTGAATTGGTTTAAGGGGCAGGGACTTCAACTGCTGTTTTCCTTCAAATCGTTGGCACCTGTCACAAGATTTAACAAAAGAAAATACATCAGAAAATAAAGTGGGCCAATAGTACCCAGCGCTGAGAATTTTATGGGCTGTAGTTTTCCAATAATGGTGCCCTCCACACATGCTGGAATGAAACTGCTGCATGACATCTACTGACTGTTCTTTATCCAAACACCTTAGAAATATTCTAGATGGATCCCTCCAGTAGAGCAAGTTATTATTGATGCAATATTTTGCTGCCCTGAGTTTTAAAGTTCTGGCCTGACTTTGAGTAAATCCTGAAGGGATTTCTAGCTTCTGCAAGAAATTAATTATTGCAGCATACCAATTACATGAAGCTAGATTCTCAGCCACTGACTGTTCCTTTACTGTATCAGTTGTTTCCTCTTCTTCCATTTGACCATTTTCTGGAATTGTGCACAGGAAATCAATATCTAAAGTTCTGCAATTTTCTTCAGCCAATAACTTGGCAAGCCCCTGACCTCTAACCAACTTAGTGGGCTTCAGCTCTATATTGAATTCTATTATTTTTGCTATCCATTTTTCCCTTCTTCCATCAGCATCAGGTTGTGTCAAGAAATCTTTTATTGCAACAGAGGGTACATATGCAATTATCTTTGAATATAGGATATAAACTCTGAAAGCCTTCAAATACTTGATAAGAGAATATGCCTGTTTTTCTATAATATCATACCTCAGTTCAGCATCCCTCAAATTCCTGCTGAAAAATGCTACCAGATGCTCTGAAACTTCTTTATATTGCTGCAATAAAATGGCTGCAATAGTATCTTTAGAGGCAAATGAGAAAATATGAAACTCCTTACTGTAGTCAGGACTTATTAAAGTGGTAGCTTCCATGATGGCCCTCTTAGTTGATTCAAAAGATTTTCTTACTGTTTTAGTCCATTTCACCTCTGACCCTTTTTTCAACATGGAGGTTACGTGCTTTACTAGTTCTACAAAATTAGGAATAAATCTCCTTACAAAATTAATCTTGCCTAGAAAAGACTGTATATCTTTCTTTGATCTTAGAACAGTCAAAGCCTGAATTGCTTTGACTCTTTCTGGGTCAATTTGAACACTTGTAGCAGACACAATATGTCCTAACAGCTTGCCCTCATATAAAGCAAATTGTGATTTTTTAGGATTGACTGATATCCCAAACCTTCTGCACTTCAGGAATACTTTCTTCAAATGCTGCAAATGGTCATGATGGCTGCTGGAGTAAACTATTATGTCATCTAGGTAGATGAGCACAAATTTGTCCTTCTCCCCTACAAGTGCTATATCCATAGCCCTTTGAAAGGTAGCTCCAGCATTCATCAATCCAAAAGGCATCTTAGCATACATGAAAGTGCCCCACGGACTGGTAAATGCAGTCTTGTCTTGATCTTCTGGGTGCACAGGAATCTGATTAAAGCCCAAAAACCCATCTATGAAAGACATTACTTTGGCTCCTAAGACCTTTTGTAACAAATGCTCCATTTTGGGCAGAGGATAGTTGTATTTCTTAGAGAACTTGTTCAAATTTCAGAAATCAACACACAGTCTGATTTCTCCACTCTTCTTCCTCACCACCACTAAATTGGCTACCCACTTAGAAAACCTGAGAGGCACTATGATCTTAGCAGCCAACAATTTTTTGATTTCTTTTTCAATTAACGGAAGAAGCATTGGATTTATTGGTCTCAGCTTCTGTTTAAAAGGAACTGTATCTTTCTCAAGAGGGATTTTGTGCTTAATTATATTCTTTTCATATGTTTTCAAATCACTATACTCCCAGGAAAACACATCAGCAAATTTCCTCATCAAATTGCAGTATTCAGCGCTTTGATCAGCAGACAAATGAGTGGACAAATTCACATACTTAGGCTGACCTGGACTTCCTATGTCATGCTTACAGACTGCAGATTGATCTTCTTTTTGGGCAGCCTTGTAAGGCACATCATTTTGGTCAAACAGTGTTTCTAGAGGAATGAGACCCTTAGGAATATGGTTACTAGGAAGCTGGACTATGTTGTCTTTACCAATTTTATTTCTAAGCTGGGACTTGGGATCTTCTAACAAGGCATCATTCTCTTGGTCAATTTGCATCTCAGAAAATTCATCAATGACTTGAAGGAACCTATTTATCTCATCATCATCATCAAAAACTTTCCAATGGTGGACATTGTCAGGCAAGGAAGGTCGGTACTTCATTTGCACTTCATAAACTAGTTTGGGAGGCATGGGAGGTATAAATAGACTGGATGAAATAGCAAGGGAATCAGAAAGTTGATTTTGGGCTCTGGGAATATATGAAATATAGAAAAAATCAAAGGATTCTCTGATTCTCCATACCTCATCTCTGTATGCTTTTAGCCTTGGATGTTTGCTTGAAATGTTTTATTGACTTGCTGAATAATCAGATCAGCATCTCCAAACACTTTCATATTCTTGATTCCTCTGTCTTTTGCTACATTAAGGCCAAATAGCAGTTCTTCATATTCTGCTATGTTGTTTGTCACTTGAAAAACCAGCTTAAAAGACAACTGAATACTTTCTTGTTGAGGAGATACTAGCACCACCCCTACTCTTGCAGTCTCCCTGGAACATGCTCCATCAAAGAACATCTCCCAAATCTGACTTCCTCGCTCTTCCTCAGCCTGAACTGCTAGTTTCCTGATCTGCAACGAGGCCTTCTAAGATTCTTCTATTTGGAGAATACATGCTCCAAAATCAGTTTCCACTACATATATAGGATGATTTGTAGGATTCTTCTCGTCACTGATAATGTATGCCAGTTGTGCTTCTCTATATATCCTCCTGCTTTCTCCTCCAAACACTGGGACAGTGGCATAAGATAGATCATTATGTAATGTCCCACCTAGTCTATTAATCCACCCTCTAGACAACAGCATGCCAAACTTAGGAGGGACATCTGCTACCACAATATCCATCATGATACTCTTCATGGGCAGCTGAGTTAAGGTAACGGCCAGATCTTTGATCAGTCATAGGCATTTCACCTTCCTTGAATCAAAGGAGAATAAATCGTGATAGGGTCTAGTGATATCAAGGCCTAACTCTTCCATGACAGCTTTAGGCATTAGATTATGGCTGGCCCCTGTGTCTAGCAGGCAATTGTGGAGGATTTTGTCATGAATTATCAATGAGACATAAAAAGATGGAGAATTATTATCAGCAGGTTCAATCATGGGGCTAAGCACAATGGTAGGCTTGTCATCTTGCAAATTGACCGAGTCAGTGGAGGCTTGTTGGTTTCCAGCTCAAGGGCTTCTAGGATAGGCTTCCTAAATATTTCACTCTTCACCAACTCAACCAGAGGCACAAATATCTTCAATTTCTTAACTTCTGACTCAAAGCTGAAAGAAGAAGATGATTTATCAGAGCTTTTTACCTCTTGAACTGGAGCTTTAAAGATAACTGGATCAGCTGTTGGCCTTCTCTGCTTGACATTCTGTGGTTCTGTATGAACAACAGCTCTTTGTGCATAACTTTCTTTGGCATTCTTTGCATTGGATCTCAGATTATATCTCTGCTGCTGCTCAGTTTGTAGAACAGCACCTCTGTCCCAGATCTGACTATTTTGTTCTTGCAGCAATGATTCTTCATAAGCAGCCAATGTCAAAAATGTAGTGCTGCCTTTATCTTCCATGCAGTGAATTTCATCCTCATCTTCTTCAAATTGTTCTTCCTCCATGACTACATTTTGGAAAGGGGCCTTAACTTTGTGATATTCTTTTGATTCTTCACCCCTCTGTATTATTTGTAACTGCTCATTTTCTTTTCTGAAAGGATTCTGATTTCTTGAAGCAAATGTGTTTTGTTGCCTTGTTTTCCCTGAATTCTGCTCAATCTTTAGCTTAGAAATTTCAGTGGCCAATGACTCTATCATATTAGTCATTTTATCCAATTTAGGCTCTGAAAATGTTGCAGAAGAAGTAGAAGCCTGATTCCTCTGCCTCCTTCTGTCAGCTAGACTCTTTAGCTTCTCTGCAACCATAATATTATATTCTACTTCTAATGTTGCATCTTGCATGTCTGCCAGGGTAGCACATCTTCTTTCTCTCAATAACAGGTAAAAATCAGAGTCAAAAGCATTGGCATAAGTGAGTTTGGCAGAGGTAGGAGTAGGCTTTACCTCAGCTGGGATCTTACTGTACATCCTATTGAACCTTTTATTAAAATCAGGCAAAGATTCCCCATTTTCCCTCTTCAAAATACCAAACTCTGTATGGTAATACAGCAAGTCCTTCTTATCTCCCCATTGCTTCAAAAATGCATCATCTAATGCTTCTATATCTGTTATAGATCTAGTGGGTAATTCTTTGAACCATTTTCTAGCCTCTCCATCAAGGCTCTGGACAAAAACTCTCATCCACACATCATTTTCACTTATATCTAGATTATCAGCATAATTGTAAAAGGCTTCTAAGTGTTCTTCTGCTATTACTCCCTCTGTACCAGTAAATTTAGGCATATATTTCTGATATTCTCCCACAGGCATAGGATTTAGAGGCACAGGCAACACCAATGGTCCATATCTAGCAGCAACAATTCTTTCTATCCTCGTAGGTGCTTGCTGTCCTGCTATGATTGGGATATTTGGAAGAATACTAGCAGATGGAGCAATAGGAAGTGATGTGATCGATGGCAGAGACAAAGGGATGTTATGGACAATATGGGAAGCTTTCTTTGGACTGAGATTCAAAGGGGAACTAACTGTACAAGGGGTTGAATCAATCTTTGAAGGACTTTCATGATTAGCAATGCAGGGCTCTAAATTTTCGAACTGTAATTCTTCAGCAATCAGTTTATCTTCCAGAGATGAATTATATTTCTTAGGCTTACCTGATCCTAATGCCCTTTTTTGTGAAGCTTTCTTCGATTTAGCAGTTCTTCCAGGGTCTGGCAATGGTTCAGCTGGAGATTTCTGAGGATTTCTTTGAGTATGTCTCACAAACTGAGCCAGAACTTCAATGTGGAGTCGCCAAAGGTTGGTCTTCCACCAGTGGAGTCGCCAGACAGATGATTACAACCAAAATTAATGTTCAAACCTTGTTTGTTATCAAAGCTTGAAACTGTGTCGTTTTCCCAGGGAAGCTGAGCTTCAATTCTCCTCTCCCCAGCAACGGCGCCAATTAATGTTATCACCCCAAGAAACTCACCTAGGTTGTATATCAGTGATGCTCGGAAACATTACAAACTCAACAAAATGTTGGATAAAATGATGGATGAATGAAAGAAATGTTGCACATTCAAGCTAGATAACCACTCCTACTATGATTAACCCCAGACATGGGTGAACACCCCAAAACTACAAGACTTTTAACCACCAATTACTCACAGCTTAAGATAAAGGTGATGATGGAGAAGACTGACTACACCAGCAAATGCACAGGACCCTGTGATGGCTGGTTGCAACCAGTTAGGAGGTCTATAAATCTATTATTTAATACACAGACAGGATGACAGCTCTATAAGAAATCCTTGATTGAGTTCACTCAGATGTGTGTGGACCGTTCTCGATATCATCCACGACCAAGCATAGATATTATGTAATCTTTGTTGATGATTTTTCTCGTAAGTGTTGGATTTTCTTCATGCAGAAGAAAGATCAAATGTTCACAAAGGTTTGTGAATTTAAAGCACTTGTCAAGAAATATACTGGCAGGAAATTTAAAGCTCTCAAAAGTGATAACAGTAGAGAGTATGTGTCGAATGAATTCAAGAAATTTTGTGCAACAGAAGGCATTTGGAGGGAGTTGATAGCACCTCATAATGCACAGAGGAATGGGATGGTTGAAAGGAATGACATAAGTATTGTGGAAGAAGCATGGGCGATGTTACATGATCAAGGCCTACCATTACACTTGTGGGTTGAAGCATGAAACACAACTGTTTATTTTCAAAATAGAAGCCCTCATCGAATTTTCGGGATGAGTACACCAGAAGAAGCTTTTTCAAGGAAGAAACCAGATGTGGCACACTTCAACATATTTGGTTCATCAATCCACTGCCATGTTACCAAGGGTGCATGGAAAAATCTAGAGCCAACAACTGAGTTGGGCATATTTTTGGGGTACACTGATACACCTCACAACTATCAGGTGTACCTTCCAACCAATAGGATGACAATGGTTCGCATAGATGTGAAGATTAATGAAGATAAGGCCATGAGATGTTCCCTTGAGAGGGAGCTTTAGCTACATGCAGTTGAGGAGATTTTAGCTCCAAAGAAGGAACCTCAAGTTGATGTGGAGCAACCACATGTAGAGGAGTAGGGAGTGGAAACCCCCTATCATCCAGAGACTTCCAGAGATGGGAGAAAGCTCACCAGAGAGTCTAATAAGTTATTGCATGATGCTAGAAACACATATTTCATTAAATTTGGAATTAAATGATGAATCTAGAATTTCAAAATAACCAAAAAACTCAATTCTATTGATGTCATTGTAATAAAAAATTTCCAAATTTAATGAAATATGTGTTTAGAGAGAATGTGGGAGCACCCACAGCACAGTGCACGTAGAGGAGGTCACCAGAGATGTACATTGGCTACATGGCTCTAATGAGCGAGAGTGTAGATATTGATCCATCCTCATTTGAGGAAGTAGTGCAACAACCAGTGTGGGTTGATGCCATGGTTGAGGAGTATGACTCCATTATCAAAAACAGTGTTTGGGAGGTGGTCCCAAGACCAGCAGACAAGTCAATGGTGAGTTCCAAATGGCTTTACAATGTAAAACAAGCATCATATGGGAGTGTGGTAAAACAAAAGGCCATATTTTTTGCGAGAGGGTTCTCTCTAGTGGAGGGAATCGATTACGATGAGACTTTTGCTCATGTAGCAAAGTACTCATCAATCAGATCTATTCTAGCACTATCAGCACAGATGGGATGGGAGATACATCAGATGGATGTAAAGATGGCATTCCTCAATAACATGATTGAGGAAGAGGTGTATATTGAGCAGCCTAAAGGATTTGAGACCTTCAACAGAGATTCACATGTGTGCAGACTCAAGCAAGCAATGTATGGACTAAAAAAAGCACCTCATGCTTGGTACACCAGGATTGACAGTTATTTCACCAAGTTGGGATTCACCAAAAGTGAAGCAAATGCGAACTTTTACCATATTTTGGTTGAAGGTAAATTATTGGTTATTGTTTTATATGTCAACGATTTGATTCTGACAGGTGATGAGAAGTTGATCAAGTCTTGCAAAGAGGATCTTGTAAGATAATTTGAGATGAAGGACTTGGGGCTAATGCATTGCTTTCTTGCTATGGAAGTATGGCAAGGAGATGAGGAATTGTTTGTCTCTCAGGGAAATTATGCCAACGAGATACTAAAGAAGTTCCACATGGAGAGTAGCAAACACATGGAGACTCCTCTGGATGGTAACTAGAGGAAGGAGGATGGTACTTCAGGTGAAGTAGTGGAGGATAATATTTATAGACAGCTTGTGGGTTCACTTATGTATTTGGTGAATACAAGACCAGACGTGTTATGCTATTAACCAGCTTAATCGAGATATGGTTAATCCAACCAAACTGTATTGGAAGACAGTCAAACATGTGTTGAGATACCTCAGAGACACCACTCATTTTGGCCTTTGGTACATACGTACAAAGCGAGTGAAGCTTCAAGGCTTCACAGATGCAGATTGGACAAAGAGTCCATCTGACAGGAAGAGCACATCAGGGGAATCTTCACTATTGTTTCAGCAACAGTTTCTTGGGTCAATGATATCAGTTGCACTCAATTCAATAGAAGCAGAGTACATGGTTTCTAGTCAAGCATCTTACAAGGCTATCTGGATGAGGAAGCTTCTTGTTGGTTTGTTTGGTCAGCAGATGGATCCAATAGTGATTTACTGTGATAATCAAAGTTGTATGAAACTCTCTGAGAATCCAGTTATTAAGGATCGGTGCAAGCATATTGACATCTGGTATCACCATCTTCGAGATTGTTTGCAAAGGAGAATCATGTTGCTGGAGTACATTCCTACAGAGGAGCAGGATGAGGATATTTTGACAAAGGAATTTTCAAGATGTAAATTCGAGTTTCACATAGGCAGGATCGGGGTAGCAGATAATTCCTTTCTTGTTGAGAGGAGTGTTAAAAATAGCAATAAGAAAATCCTAATTTAATTTGTCCTTGAATTAAATTGGGGATTAAATTGTAATTTTATTCTCATAGCAACTTGTAACAGTTAACTATGTTAAGTTGACTTAGTTGGCTCAGTAAATTCGAGCTGGAAGTCTATCTAGAGTCATGTAGAGTGATCCCTAAATTTAGGGGCCCGGGTTGAGTTCTTAGTGAGTTGTAATTATTTAATCCAATTTAACTGAGTTAAATTTAGTTAAACTAGTTGTAATTGTTGGAGAAACTAGAGAGTGGTCAAATGAATTAAATTGGATTTAATTCACATGTAGTGATCAATCAAATAACTGATAATTCACTCAAAAATAACTCATGCATGTCAATTTGAAGGAAGACCCAGTGGAGATAAGAGTTTAGGGACAATTTACTATCAGTTGTATAATTTTCTAAGTTGTATTGATGGTGCATGCAATCAATAGAAGGCTTATGATGGATTGTGTAGTTGTGGTGAGGGATTTTCCCAATTAAATATGAGCTAATTCCTTTAGGGATTGTGCAATGAAGTAGGAGCTTGGCAGGCAAAAAATTTGGCTAAGTATTGGCTTGAGATGGTTTGTGAAGCAGTGAGATAGTTTGTACATGTGCAGAGAGTGTTCAGGTTGAACAAGCATTGTATTTTCTTCTCATATCTTATGTTTAATGCAACATAGATAGTTTGGGTTTTGAGCAGTTGTTTTCCCCATAAAAAATATTGTGTTATGAGCGATTGAAATTATTTATTTTCTGCTTCGTGATTTCATCGATCAATTTTTGTTTCCACTGATGGGTAGAGTATATTCATGTCTTTTGTTTTAGCATATCACATAAGCAGTTTGATTCTATAGTAAAAGTATACAAAGTAAGCACCACCCATTCCACTCACTAATTGACAGGAACATTTGAAGGAGGAGCCCCAAAGTAGCACATGAATAACATATTCTATTTTTGAATTAAATGGTGCACATTACTACTTTTGAATTCCCTATGAGAGATCTAGGAGGAGTGACACAAAAGAACATAATCCCCCCATTTGTTCTACCAAATTTCCATGGTTTGGAAAATGATGATGCGGATACATTCTTATTTGAGTTTGAAGTACTTTGTAGAGGATATTATTATTGTACTAATGCTCAAAGGTTGAAAGTGTTTCCTCTTACTCTAAAAGGAGCAACTCTCTGATGGTTCATGAGCCTTGGTGGGAACTGCATTCAAACATGGGAAGACATGAAGAATGTATTCTTGAAAAAGTATAAAGACTATTGCAAGCCCAATGAAGATATTTTTAGAATGACACAAGGGGAAGGTGAAATCTTGGAGGACTATGTGGAATGATTTCAATACAACCTTCAAAAATCAAAGCATAAGCATTTAACAAAAGATATCTTGAAAACACTCCTTATCAAAGGAACCAACGATGAATTTTTAGAAATCTTAAATATGATGGGAAAAGGTGATGTTTTGCAACTATCATATGATGATATTTGTGAATTATGGATAAGGTATTCAAGAGGAATCTCCAAGGCTGGTAAGAGTTCTAGAGAACTTTATTCTCAAAATCTGCTGCAAGAATAGGAGTTACAAGAGCTAAAATTAATGATTTATTTGAATATTTTAAAATTGATATTATCAACTCTCTAATTTCACAATTGGATATTTTGTTGGTTAAGCAAAACTAGGAAGAATTTGAAGAAGTGTTTTTCCCTCAGTGTTGAAAGAAACATCCCATAGATAATTTATCTTTCTTATCTAGGATGGAAGTAGCATATCAAAGAGATGGAGAAGTTGCAACAATTTCATAACCATGGAAACCATGGCCTACATGTATGGTTCAAAACACTTTCTCTCCATTTTATTTCTTGTATAATCCATCATGGAATACTCCTATATTAAGGCAGCCATGTCAACCTCAATATAACCCCCACCAATCTTGTCCACAAGTTTGGCATGCCTCATCTTATGATTACATGACTACTCTCCCTCATCTTGTAGAAAAAACATATCATCCATACTCTTCGCTATATTTTCAACAACATCTTTCTTACCTATCAAGAACAATCACACAACGCAATCAGCTACATCATCAAAATCCTCCATGCCCTACACAAATATATGTTCAATCTATTCCACACGCTCACAACAATAAACCGGTACAACATGATTACAATGTTGAACTGAAAAATTTACCCACCGTTACTACCCATTCTATCTCACATGCACCATTGAACGAAACGTATATTGAGATTGGGAAGGTTTTAAAATCCAAAAATTATATAAGTTGTGGAAGAAACTGAGGTTTCTTCTAGTCTAAATCAACAAGTCGTCGAGATCAATAAGACATAAAAAACTCAAGAACTTCACGATATGAAAACTATGAGAAATCAAGAAATTAAAGGCTATATTGAAGATTGGTTTCACTCCATAATTTGTTCGCATCCTCACTCCATACTTTGGCAATTTTTGGCACCATGTTTTCAAGGGAAGTTGGTCTCTCATACCCTAGTATTTATTAACATGCATTTTTCAAATTTGGGTATGTACATACTTGAGGCCTTGTTTAAAAAATGGCTTCATTGGAATTACTCTTATACGTAAGCATATTTTATTTTTCAAAGAAGAGTAGGCCAGTGTAGAAAATAGAATAAATAAGGAGATAAATAAATAAATTTCTTTATATGTAAAAATAGTTGTTTTTGTTGCAACATGTTGTGAAAATTAACATCAGTGATAAATATTTGAATTTATTTATGAATGTAGATGAATAAAATCTAGAATCACATTCCTACAAACACCCATATCCATTCCAATCATCATTTTGGAAAAAATTGTTTTCTTATCATATCTTATGGCATGGGGGCTTGATCAAATTTCTGAAAAAATAGTCGGTATTGTCATGTTTTTAGGGATGAAATGGGCATATTTTCAAAAAAAAAATCCATCCTAAGTAGCCCTTTATTTCTAATTTCTAACCCAATTTGAATCACTCAATTTGGATTTGAAATGAAAAAATTATGACAAAAAAATTGACTCGTCTAGTAGGCATCTCAGGGACAAAGTTGGGACAGTGAATTTTTGGAGGCCCAAATGACTTGCAAACATGTTTCTATGGCATATTCCATTATGAATCTAGTTTGCAAGAAAAATTTAATCACTCTATTTCAATATCATATGAGAAATTTATGTCCAAAACATTGACTACCTATCGCAAATCCGCATTCTTAAAACTCTGACTTTTTGGTTGTTAATTGGCATATTTCACCGATCAATTCTTCTTGTATTCAAAACCTATTTCTATTATGGATATATATATGAATCTAATTTCATATCTAATTTGAATCAGAGCAATCTATCATCAGATGAAAAATTTATGCTTAAAATATCAACTGTTGGTCTAAGTTGGGAAATCGAAAATGGCTCTATTAAATTTGACATATGGTATCATGGAATTTTTAAAATTTGTTTCTATTGGTGATATCTCTTTAAATTATATTTCATTTGGATTTTTAATCACTCAAATCAGACGAAAAACAAATGCGTTATGATTAAAACATTGCTGGTTAGTATGGTCAACCACTGCTCTCCCGCATGTGTCAAATAAAATTTATTTTTTTTATCTTTCTATGGATTTTTTACAGAGTACATACTTGTTATTTTTTTTTCATATTTCTTGGATTAAGAGATATTTTACACCTCTTCCATGATTTCATGTTTTATTACAGGTAGATGCTCATTTTATGCAGGTCTTAGGAGAATAAAGGAGGTCCAATTATGAAACAAGTGATTCTTGAAGGAAATGTTAATGAAAGGAGGGCATTTCATCAAGAATATATTAATAAATTTAATATTATATGTTTTTTATTCTTTCTAGGTGCCCTAATCTAAAAAACAATTATCATAAGAGCTTGCTACAAAATTGTTCCCGTTATTTCCCACCAACACAAAGAAAACAATGTGAAGACCTTTCCATTACTTGACGGATTCCTAACAGGAAAAATGAAGAATTAATTTCCATTTCGAAAATCCAAGTCATTTCCACTAAAGTATTTTTCCAAAATATATTTTTTTCCATTCATTCACCATTGACAGATTGTTGTTCCTCGAAACAGATTGACGTTCTTTTAGGAAACAACATTGTTGCACCCGAAATCATAGTTGTTATAACTTAAGTTATTTACTTATCTATTATTTTTCAATAAAGTGTTGTTTCTTTTCTGATTTCTCTTGTGATTTTATGTTTCAAGTGTTGTTTCTTTCGAAGTCACTGTTGTTTTTCCTTCATCGAAATAAAAGAAGGAAGTTCTTAAGTTTCATGTTATTGCTCCACATCTATCCATTTGTTCCCCAGTCTTATCAAGTATATGGTTGTCTCATATCTAATATTAAACATTCTTATGGTAAGTCTTGTCGGGAATGATTTACTCTTAATTCCTCATTGTAAAGTGACTATCACTGCTAGATGACTAATCCTTTTCCATGTCACCTTGTTAGGATCACCCATTGAGTTATTTTTTGGGAGGGATTGCCACAGTCATGCTTGATAGTTCATGTCCAAAGGCTTAAAATGGTATGGGTAGTTTTAAGGTTATAATATGCAAAAATGGTATTGTTGGATGAATAATTCTCAAATCATAATCGTTGCTACCTTAGCTACAATTAAGTCACAATTGTTGTTCCCTCAGTCACAGTTGTTGTTTCCTGACTCACAGTTGGTGTTCCCCCAATCACAAATGTTGTTTCCTAACTCACAGTTGTTGTTCCCTCAATCACAAATATTGTTTCTTGACTCACATTTGATGTTCCCTCAGTCACAGTTGTCGTTTCTTGGTTCACATTTGTTGTTTCCTTAGTCACTGTTGTTGTTCTCTCAATTACTATTGTTGTTACCTAAGTCATGGTCATTTTTATATCAATCAAAACTATGTTATTAGCCCATTTTCACGCTTTTATTCATTGTCTAGATTCGACACTTATAGGTCTTTATGATTTTTTTCTCCTTGGTGAATGGGAAATACTTTGAATGTTTTAGGTCCTCTTTGGCATGATGATTGGGTAGTCAATTTATCTTTGTTTATCTATAAACATAATCTTATCTTTAAGGGATAATTTTTCAAAGATGATTTCATTATGCTGGCTTTCAAATTTCTTAATTTATCTAATCCCTGATAAAGTAAAATTTATGATGATTATGAAAAAATTGTACTTAAATCTTCCCATCAATATCTAATGAACTATTCCTCAACCCCAATCTTAACAAAGAAAAATATATTTATGAAAAGTCCTTTTAAGGTAATTAGTTTTCGAGAAGTAAGACTAACCAAGTTGAAAATAGTTACTACATAACCTTTTGCCTCATCCCTAGCTCTTAAAGAGTTGACCTGCCATCCCATCTATTAAGTAATCTTTTGTTGATTACCATTAAGCATAGTTGAATTTTAAACATAAATAGTCAACTAGAGGATAGGAGGTCTCATCACGAGCCGAGCTACTATGATCATAGGTCCTAATAAAGTTACATTACCACTACTAGTCACCAAGCCAAGGCAATGGCCTTTAGTTGTAAAACTAAAGGACAAGAGATCTCATCACGAGTCTACTTGTTCACTTTTGTTAGCTGCCATGAATGGCATTGTTATTAACTAGTTACAAATTCAGAACAGTGATCTTCAATAGACATCTAAGTAAATTGAAATGATATTATAACTATGTATTCATTTCTAATAAATGGGACACTGGCCTCTCAATGGGTTAAAAATGCATCCTTGTCGAGGCTATGGACGCCTGTTTCCAACAGTAGCCATGCCTATGGTATAGAAGTTAATTCAATACTATGATCTATTTGGCTACCTTGTTTTCTCAAAACTGATTATCGATAAAGCCTATTTTTGCATTATAAGGTTTTCTAGAACTCATGGTTCATGGGGTAATATTTAATCAGTTCTTAAATGATGATGGTTATGGTTTATATCTGTTACTGAGTTATAAATATCCATTTTACATGTCAGGGATGAAACTTTTAGGATATTTTATATTTGATATTTTGTATCATGTAATCTATAATTCATTTATTCTACAAGTTTCATATCTTTAACCAAAGATAGATGCTTTTCCCAATCAGTCGTCATATATTCATAGCTTAACAACACTACTATTATTTTGGGGTAGAATAAAGAGGCCTAATTTTGATTGTGAATGTTAGGTAATTGGTCAGATATTGAGAAGTAAAGGCTTAGATAACTAATTCATCCCATATATCACCATTTTTGTGCCCATAACAACCAAATCTAATGGTTCTAGGGAATACATCTTTTTTTCATCATTTTTACCCTATTTTATATTCCCTTTTTATCCATTATTATCCCATGGCATTCATAATATAATGAGGTAATTGAGATGATGAATTACTAATTGAGGATACTCATGAGATGTATTATAGAAATTTTGATGACACGACAACTAATCAATTTGGGGGAAGGAAGCATTGCTACAATTTATGATTTCTTTCTTTCGGGCTGCATGGCTTCCACCTTCCACATCACTTTTAGCATCAGTTCAGTATACATCATCTTCAAAAAACATCAGTCCATCCATGTCACACCATGTTTTTACGGAGGTAAAACTTGAGGTAAAACATCATATGTTTTTTATTTATTAAAAGTTTAGGAGAATGTCATGAAAACCCACCAAGCATTATTTACTTATATTTTCAAATCATTAGTTCCACTTCTTCATCACTTCCCATTTTTTTAAAGACACAAAAAATTTTGGTTTGGGGGAGTGTATTTTTAATTAATTTATTTATCATGGCCATGCCATTAATACTCTTTATCATCCATTGATAACCTTATTCATTCTCAAAACCTCCCTTATTCAATGTTGTTTTACAGCAAGAAAAATTTCAACAACGATTGTAGCAACAACCTCAAATTGTTTTCTAGTATAGCATGAGGGCATGCTAATTTTCCAGTTTGGCAGAGGAGTTGCTATGCATGATATATGTTTTCTTCTTTATTCCTCATTTAAGACATACAATTTCATTTTTATATAGTGAAAAAATTGATTCACGTATATATTTAAAACTATGAACTGGATTCTTGTGATTTTTTACAGCAAAGAGGTATCATTAAAGTACATAAGCCCAGAAAATTTCAAGCTAAACTAGTTTGTAAGACTCCAGAAATCATGCACTGTCACCTACATCCATTTTGTTGATATCTTGAAGTATGTCAATCAGATTGCTTTGATTTTCGGTATGGAGAAGAATTAATATAGTAGAAATCTTCCTACAAAATTGCAATAAAATCTTATTTGAAGTTTTTGAGAAAATGGTTAATGAAGTTTGTTTTTACTTGTATCATATTTTGCTACAACTTCACATACATATAGTTGAAAGTAAATGTGAAAATTGTTACAGATTCACCAACATTGTTAGGATTGAAAAACCATTGTTAAAAAAAAAACATTTGGGGAAAAAGCATTTTGTTCCATCAATAGCCTAGATTGGGATGAGTGTCTTGGTTACTGAATCACAACTTGGATAATATAGTGACTTTGGGTTGCATGAGGACATGCAACATGTTCAGTTTGGGGGAGATGTTGGGCCACTAAATTGGCATTATTATTACCATTTATTGATATCTATTCCATCCATTTATACCATTCTTTATCACATCATTTATCATAATTTATCATTTAATTCCATTTCATAATTATTTATGTTGTCGTGGATAAGTAATACTTGTTATCCTTTACTTTTAATAAATTGAAGATTATTATGCATTATTTTTCCAATGATGGTTTATTAATGGGTTTGTTATAACATCACTCATGATTTTAGCCTCCAAGATCTCTTCCAGATTGCAAATTTGATCTTCAACTCATAGTCAAATATTCCAATTCAGAAATTCGTTGGGATAAAAAGTGATAGTTTTCGTTGGATATTTTGGGAAAATGAAGATGAATCTTGAAAATCCAAGGCATGGGTTTTGTGAAGAATGGGTCAAGTTAGTTTTTCTATGCACAATTTTCTAAAATTAAGTCTAGATTGAGATAAATGCAAGGTTCTCTACAGGTGATTTTCCTAAATTTATTGTTGTGGTCATTTTCCAATTTTTCTTAATTGCAAAATCATATTCGACTTGCTCCAACTAATTGATGATGGAAATATCTTCCATATTTGATCTTATTAATTAACTCATTGTAATCAATCTGAAATTGTAATGTAAAATCATTATGTTCAGTTTAGTTGTAAGTATCGCTTTTCTCTCTGTATATTTAAATGAATAGAGAAATCAGAGAGGAAGATGGACAATTATTGAATCAGGGGCAGAGCTCAGAGTTGTATTGTATCTATTTCTATTTTTTAATGAAAAGATTTATTAGTGGAATTTCATAATTTTCTACTTGCAATATGACTCTTGGGTAGTTGGGCCTACTACCTTGGACGAGGTGTTGCCTTGAACATATAAGTAGTTTAGTGGTGTGTTTATTTATTATAATTTCAATTGTTGTTCCTTAATGTAAATTTCATTTTTTTTAAGTAATATGTTGGTTGCTGCATTTTTTAGGTTTGTGTTTTCCTGCAATTTCTATATTTTTATTAATTTACTGCTTTATATTACCATTTAAATTATGTCCGGTGCAATAGGTTAAATTTCTAATTCAACAAGGTGTGTTTTAATTTAGTTTTGAATCAAGTCATGTGATCAGCATAATTCTTTTTCATGTCATTTACTTTCTTATTTTTATATTTAGTATTATTATTCAAGAGTAAATTTTATTTATTGTTGAATAAGCTATATAGTGTAGAACACAATCTTATAGAACTAGTGTTGGTTGTTGGTAATTGCTTGCATATGTTTTGCAGACTACCTTGAAACAAAAATATGTTCCTCGGGTTTATAATTAATGTCCGGGTGATTAGTTAATTTTTCATTAAGCAATTAATTTCCCCAACAACAGATTTTTTTTCACCATTGTTCAATCATCTCTTTGACTCCCAATATATTCCCATATGATCTTCCAAAGGTCAACAATACCCTTTACCACAAAGATTCTGAAAAAGAGCAATATTTGAGCAAACGATCTATATCTTCCTCATGGGACCTACAGAGGAGGCGTATTGATGGGCCTTCAAAGCTTTTTTTTCTGAATTTTATCTACAGAGAGGGTTGTATTTCGATAGACAAGCCATAGGAAAAGTGAGACCTTTGTCCAAAGGTTCTAAAGCGAAATATTACTCTAGATTGGTTCCTTAGGGAGGTTGATAAATTCAACCTTTATTGAGTAAGCTTATTTGACCAAAATCATGCCTTAGGTGGAATATCCCCAACATAACTTATCAAGATATTATAATATCAAGATCTTTGTTTCAGATATTTCACTGTATATAGTCTGTCATCCCCCAAGTTCTTGCATCTCAGCCCATCCATATGCTAGTTTCCACTCTCTCCAACATGTCCCATTTTTATCAAGTTGCCAGTAGTCTGCTACATGTCTGAGGTTGAGAGTTATTACATGTTGAGCCATCGCTTGAAATTATTCCTTTTTATTAGCTTCAAGTTCTGTTGTCAGACATATTTCCATAATGGGGTTGTCATTCCATTGTGTATTTCCCAAAAAGAATGGTATTTAACCAAATGTTTGTTGGAATGATCTATGTTCCAAATGGAGCAGCCTTGGAGGAAGGACTCCACTCAAAACCTATATGAGATAGGGAATTGGTTACTATATTTTCTATTCCATATATGTTGTCATATCCCTTGACCTCCTTATATCCATCTACACCAAAGCTTGGCTCCAAGAACATTGTTGAGTGTCATAGGTTCCCTCAACCCAAATGCCCCCCGACTAATTTCAGAGTGCAAAATTTATCCCAGGTGATAAGGGACCACTTCATTTCTTGTTTTGTGCCTCCCTATAGGAATTATTTAAAGGTATTTTGAATTATGTTTAGCATTCCTTTTGGGGTTTCTAATACTGACATCAGGTACACTTGAGTGTCTTAGAGAGATGCTTTGAGCAATACTAGTCTACCCCAAATTTAAAGGTTTGAAGGACCAATTAGCTAGATTTTGAGAAAGGTGTTGTATGGTGTTGTTCCATGTTTGGATCGTAATGAATTTTCTATCAAATGGGTGCTTATATATTTTGAAAGAACATTACCAATTTGAAATCCCAATAGATGTGTTAGGTGATGTTGCAAACCTTGGCTGGTATTAAAGAATAAAATATGATATTTTTCAGAGTTTATTAAGGTACCCATGGCTTCCATGAAGTCCTTGAGAATTTTTGTAGAATGTGGACTTCTCTAACATTTGGATTGCTAAATAGCATAACATCATCTACAATTTTTTAGTGGGCGATGGGTAGATCTTGACCATATAAAAAAAGACCTTTGAGCCTTCCTTGGAAAATTGTCATTTTGATCAATCTTCCCAATACCTTAGCCATAATAATAAAGATACAGGGAAATATTGGGTCACCTTGGAAAAGGCCTCTAGTTGGATTGAAAGGGGAGGACGTGGTGTCATTCAAGATAATTAAGAAGAAAGGGGTTGAAATCACATTGGATCCATTATTCTAAAAACCAGAAAGCTCAATGAACATGAAGGAAATAGGCCCAATTCATTCGCTTATAGGCTTTAGAAAAATCTAATTTAACCATTCCAACCACTAAATTTATTTTTCATTAACCTAGGCCACTCATTTTGGATTATATAATCAATATAAAAATAATATTGTCCTAGGGGTGCAACTCAATTGGTGATCCTTGTGAAATCAAGTATTGTGTAACCAAGAGATCCAGGTTCAAATCCCCTAGAAGTAACCTGGTCTATGAAGAGGAGGATAGGTTGTAGACCCCATAGGTATAGTGGTAGCGATCGGAATCGACCCCATGTCACACGAGTACGAGCCTGACTCAGTTGTTGATTCCTATGGCTACTAGATATATCTATATATATGTGTGTGTGTGTGTGTGTGTGTGTGTGTGTGTGTGTATGTATTTGAAGAATGTATATTTGGTAGGTCTTCATAATCCTTGATGTACTTATAATACTATGTAAAAACATGAAGAAAATTAAATTGTAAATTAGAAGAAATTAAAAAAAAAAACAAAACAAAGCCACCTAAAATTAAGATCCTTGAAAATAGATCATACTCACGTAAATAACATATTTATCATAAGTTACTACCCACCATAATTTAAGAAAGTATTTGCGTAAAATATGGGAAAAGGATCAAGATGTAAATAAATATACTTACCAAGAGTTACTTCCCACCATTATTTATGTGTTCTTCAACACTTTAAAGAGACGTGATCTAATTTACAAAGAGACATGTCTCTTGGGTATTTTGAGTATGAAATACACATGAAATTTTTTATTTTATATATTCACTTATCATTTGCATATCTCTCTTTCTTACACATGTGATCTCAGATATCCCAAGTTTCCAACATTGTGATCTCTACATTCCTTTCATGGTTATTGGTTGAATTTTTGAAGTGTGATTGTTTGATGAAGATTAAATAACTATAATATATATTCACAAGTAATAACCATAGTTCGGAAATAGTGCTTGTATTCATTGCACTCTATTTTTCAACATGGTATTAGAGCTTCGGTGAAGCAATGAAGTTGAATATCACATATAATCCTATGTAAGCAAATGAGTTGATATTTTTCTTCTAAGAAAATTAAAATTGAGGCACCTTAGCTTAGGGCTCAAAGCGAGCATGAGAAAGTTATTTTTGTACCAAAAGTTATGGCCTCAAAATCTAGAATGGTGATAATAAGGGGCCAACTTAAAAATACTCGTGGTATGTGATATGTCAAGGGAACGAGTTCACAAGAAGGCTATTACAAGCATGACATGCTAGGATTGGTTGATCTCGTGTGGTTTTTCAAGACTTGTGTTAGAGGGAGCAGTTGTGGTAGAAAGAATTTCCTCTGGGAGAAGTCAGAGAGCCTCATATTAGCTTTAGAGGGAGTTGATCTCTGAGTTCAAAATTAGGATTGTCATTGACATTCTAAGGCTAGATAGATGATATGTTGAAAGGTTGCAGTAGCAGAGGGAGCAACCAGAATTACCATAGCAGGATATGTCTTAGTCTTAGAGGGAGCACCAAGTCAAGATGACAAGGAAGAAACTGTGGTGATAGACCCAATAAAAGGGTTGGTGTGCCACCATGGTACAACTAGTCATGGAAAATTCAGTTATGTTTTGAGATTTGTCTCAAATAGTGAAGTACAGTTGCAGATTTAGATTGGGAAAAGAGTGTTGAAGATAGAAAGAGTTCATCAAGACATTGTTTAAATCTAGGATATGTTATGACCATGAGCATGAAGCAGGCATCTGTCGCATTCCATATTACATTGGTCGAGTATGTTGCAGCTGGATTGGCAAGTTGAGAAGCAGTATGCCTTCAAAATCTACTTGTAAGATTTTCTTGATGTGCATGTGACGAACATGATGACAAATCAAAGCACCGTGAGATTTCTTACTGAGATATAGTACAGGAAGAAGTAGAGTGGCTTCAGTATTACTCTATAGTATAACAAATTGTTGGAAAATCCTCTGCCCCTAGGTGAAGTCTGTATATATACTTCAAGGAAAAGTTTGGACTTGTTGAGAATTCCTCTGTCACTGAGAGGGAGTGTTGATGAGATAGCATTGTGGATAGACATTTTCCCTGTTTCAAGTATTGTGACCAGAATTAGGGAAGGTATCCATGTGTCAAGTATTGTGACTGGAATTTGGGAGAATGGTCTAGTAGAGTTGGTTCCTCCCATCACTTGCTCATATATCTTAGAGAGTTGCTTGGATCTCTGAGAGAGATACTCATATCTCTAAGAGAGTTTCTCATATCTCTAATATATTTTCTCATATCTTTGTTTAGAGATATTTGCTTATATATCTAAGAGAGCTTCTTGGATCTCTAAGAGAACTACTAAGATATTTTTTTAGTGACATAATGTTTTGGCATCCATCTAGGGTTGGGGCCATCTAGAGTTTCACTTGGACTATATGCATTGGTCATTTGATGGTGAACAAGGACTAGTCTAGATACCATGAGGTTGAGGCCCCGACTGGATCATGGTGACTAGTTGATATTGATGTTATACCGTAGGTAATGGGTGGATGTCGTGTATTTTATCGGTCAAGAGGGTTGACCTGGACAATTGTGATATTGGTGTTTATGATATTGATGATGATGCTTATCTTAATCTTGACTCAAGTCCCTTAATCTCATAAGAATATGAAATGATGCCACTCTGAAAATGCTAGCAAAGTCATTCTTTTGTGAAGTTATGGAAGTCATTAAGAAAATGTCTGAGTTTGTACTCATATATCAACCTAAAGTATCTTTATGAACCTCATGACAAGTACATGTCTAAAGTAATAACCAATGCTGCATAGTGTTGAATTAGTCATGGGAATTCAAACCTACAAGAATAACCATAAAGTTAATGCTTTAGAGTAATGACACCTCTATTATGCAAGTTGTGGATCAAATGATAGCCACATAAATAAAGTTTGTGGCCTTTGCTCAAATTGAAGTATTGAACATATACTTTCTTTAAAAAGTGTTACTATGTCATAAATCTTATGTTGCAAATGATTATTGAAAGTATATTTGAAGTATATCTTTGAAGAAATTATGCTTACTATGAAAAAGATGTTGAAATTTCTCTTAATAATCATGATGATATATTTGGAAAGATAGGGAGAAGTTATCATAAGATCACCTAAAGCCAAAATATCAAATTGTTGAATTTAATTAGCCCTATAGAATATAAATATGATTCTTTTAAGGTCACTTAGTTGGCTCAAATATCTTGAGTTCAAAAGAAAAGATTCGTCCCTTCTTCAAGATTAGAAGTTTTATGGCTTTCCTTGTAAAGTGATTTGCAAAACCCTACACTATGACAAGCCAAGGACACAAATGACTAAATACATTGAAGGTTTTATTATAAAGAAAGTATTGATGCCAAGAAATATGTCTTCCATCTATTGTTTAAGAATGATGAATTTATTCTTTGTATATTAAAATGAAGTCCAATATCTTATGAACAAATACTACTGCTACAATGATTTAGAGAAAGAAGATCATTATTCGACTCTTTTGATTGATTGTTGACAATGGTAGATATGTGAAGGGAATTTCAATTATAGGATTTTGACATTTGATTATGAAATTGAAAATCTAGGGTTTGTAAACCCTAGCAAGCAGAAAAATATTGAATTGATTATTTCCACTGAAGGTAGAAATCTTAGTTCATGCAAGGAATATATAACATCATGATGACATTGTGGATAAATCTAATGTAAAAATGCCAAGATCAAGAGGGAGCTAACATTATTCACAATTTTTTTTCTTCCATGGCCTCTTAATGAGGATTGCAAGTACATATTGAAGGTTTTCAATGGCTTTGGAAACAAAGGGAGAAGAAGTGTAAGAAGAAAATATTGTGACAAAAGAATCTATCCCACAAATGAGATTTGATGGTCTGAGATTAAGATGGTTTAGGAAGATAATCACATTTGAAATATTCCTATCTATGACTGATGAGAGAATAGAAGATTCTTCGAGTAAGAAGGAGATCGTGTTTTTTCTCTAGTTGTCAAGACTTTGAAGAAATCCCATAATTTAAGAATACCCTTAAGGACTATTGGTGATGTTGTCACTCACTGCATTATGAGTTTTCAGTTGTCCCAATTGCCAAATAGAAATTAATTTTGAAGCCATTTTTCAAGCCATGGAAGCTCTCAAAGCTAAATTGGACCCTCTCCATTGCATAGTTCTTTGAACGATCTTTCCAACTGTATGTGGAAGTCTAAAAATGGACTTCTAGATCAAAAGATAAAGCCTATTGAAGTTACCCTTTGGAAGCTAGAAAACAAAGAGAAAAGACCAAGGGAGCCTCATCACAATTGCAATTGGATTCTTGGAAAAGAATCAGCATGGGAGAGCTACTAAAACATGTGATCAGTGATTGCCAATATCGGCAATTATAAAATTCAAAGGTCCAAGGCATGGCATATAGGCGATCGGAGGGGTTTCAAAGTGAAATGCAAAAGGGAAGCGAAATCAACGATCAACAATCGTTGATATTGCAAATCGCAATCAAAGATCAGAGGTCCTTAGCCCATAGCGTATCACATATGAGAGGTCCCATACATTATTGGTCCAAAGCAAGATTGGCATTCGCCGATCGCAAGTACTGGAGGGAATGACCAAATGAGGCGTCATGAAACCATCAAAGGCCGATAATACTAAAACCGTCGAGATTTGTGCCTTCAGTATTAAAGTGCTGAGATGGCCGAAAAGCAATTTACAAAAGAAATCATTTGCAAAACCAAAGAAAGATGGGCCTCTTCTCTCTCCTCCAACAGGATGCATGGCAGCACAAGATTGGTCCTGGTAAAGACACATGGAAGCTGACTTCAGCATGACGTGGTGGTATGGAGGACACATGGCATATAGATTTGGCATTTTTAGGGGCCCTGTGGAGGCATATCCGAGTGACACGTGTCACCACTCAGAAAGTTCCATGTGGCACTAATGACGTCACAAATCCCAAAGATCAGTGATCACACAGGTCAAAGTTCCTCCTCCGCCAAAAACTCTCCCAGATGCAATATTTTATAAAATTTATTTAAAGGTTTGTTGGGTCCACCCCTTTTCAAAGGCCGCATATTAAACACCCCCCATCTCTCGATGACCCAGATCGACTCCACACAGATTGACAGCTTCCAGACCTTTTCGCCCCCCCCCCCTCGCCATGTTCCCCTTTATCAGCAGGGGGCGTCCGAAAAAGTGGTTTCCCCACTAGGCCCCACTGCTACGTGTCCCTCTCATATCATTTCACACCCCCCCCCCCTCACTTACCACTTACTTCTCATGACCCGCTCCGAAAACCACTCATCCTCACACTCTATCCCACCAAAGGCCCTAGCGTGTGAGGACTAAGCTCCTAGTCACAACCCCCTGGTTATATGAGAAGAAATGTAGACAAGGGATAAACCAAAGGGGGCAAAAGATCATCATAACCCGTTGTTCTGCAGTGCCTTTAATAGTAAAAGTCCCACTATCGTAAAGCCCCGATAATATGGTACAGTGCTTTGAAGGTGGATGGGTCGGCAACTGAAGTATTTAATGAAGACATGGTGCAGCGACATATCAATATGGGGGGGGGGCTCAGGAAGACTTAATGGCTCGGCATGGAGCTCCACTCAAATACATATCGAAGGACTGCCAAGACAATATCTGCTTCTACTCTACAACAAGAAACCACGGTCGGTCGCTATCAGCTTCAAAGAGGTGAGAAGTTGGGCAGTTAAGGTGAAAGCGACAGAAACCGGCCAAGCAGCTAGAAGGACACATCGCGGAAGAGACGAGGCTCGATCAGTGGCCTTCACTACAACAGAAGAGGGAAATTCCTCCATCATCTTCCGTTTTCCTTTCCTTTGCATTATTCTGTAATTTCTGTATGTTTTCAAGAAAGGGATCAAATCCTGATTGTAATCATTTTCGGCTACATAGCCATCACAGGCCAAGACATCTAGTCAATTGGATAGTTGGCCCTGGCTGAGATATTTTGTAATTGTTTATTCAAAGTCCTCCTTTTCTATATAAATAAGGGGTAGAAACACTTAACAGAGGTTCTGGAAATTCACACCCGTAGTGGTCCGAATTATGTGATTCCATGTTTGGATCTAAAGTTGCTTGTTCATGAGGGACTTGACGGATACACTGATGAATGTAATGGACTGGTATTTGGACCCTTCAAGCTTTAATGAAACTCCCTAGTGATTCCAAGCAGATCAACGCGCGGTATTTTTTCCCTTATGTAATCTCATTTCATATATGTTTTTCCTTCTCTGAAATAGTGTAATGAGACTGTTGGTTTCTCCTTGATTCATGGATTTATCTAGGCTGCTAAATAGAGAACAATACCTATGTATATTACAGATTTACTTGTGTTATTCAATAGCCTACAGTACATGTAGTAATTATAGATTTACTTGTGTTATTAGATTAACCCGCAGTACATGTATGAGCACATATTTACTCACATTATTTGGTGATAGAGGTACCCATGTTATACTTGGTATGAAACCTCAATAAGCACTCCATTGTTTCTATCTTTCCACCTCCTCTCTCTTCCATATTTCTGTTGGAACATCGTTTCTTAGGATTCTGTGTTGTTTACAGCCCTATGTATCGAATTCCACCCTTCAGCTGGAACATTTATGCTTAGTATTATGTCCTGCTTACAACCCTCTGCATCAAATTCCCTCCTTCCTTTCCTCCTCTTCACGTTACTACAACTTCAATATAAAGTCACATGTTGTTGTGTGTCGGCCAGAACCAGACATTTCTCTTTAAGGTTGGCTTTATTTACCCCCTGAGCGTTTGATCCATGTATCGACTTGATTTTACCTGGATGATAGACTATTGAACCAATCCCTCTTTATTATCTTTTAATTACGTGACAATTGGAGTGCAACTGAAACACCCTCATAGATAATATTCCATGCACTCCTCTATTTAAGATGTCCTAGGCACTCGTCTACAATCAACCCAAACGTTGTCTCTAGGAAGAATTATATGTCCCCCAAAGCACTCATGCTACGGGTGCCGTTAAAAGAGACAACATCTTTCTGACGCTATTTCCAGGGAACATGTTGAAGGATTTTCCCCCTGGGACACGACAAATTTTTACATTTCCTTTGTTAGGTGATCAAGGGAAGTGTGGGTTGAAGATCTCTCACCTTGGCGACTCCATTGTCTCAATTTTATGGTAAACATCATGGTGACTCCACTGTCCATATCTCTATTTGATCATCCTGGCTTTCAAGCAACCTCATACTCACTCTGATGCTAGGGAAGCTGAAAAATTTCCCTAATTTTGAACCTGAAATCACTTAACTAGGAAGGTTTTCGAAATGGCCATTCCTGAATTCCTGGCCAACAAATTTTCCCCAGTGGATTTTTCTTCTATTGTTGGTTATCCCAATCATGTCCCTTCATTTCATGAATGGTATACCTATTTGCCTAGATTCAATGGAAGCACAAATAGAAGGCTTGACCAGCACCTCAAAGAATTTCATGAATGCATGGAACAATAGGGTATTTTTCTTGAAGATGTACAAATGAAATTATTCATGTATTCTTTAGACGAGGGTGCTATAGTTTGTTACAAAACAATACCTCGTGGCAGTATATCTTCCTTAAAAAAATTTCATATAGCATTCAATCACTATTGCAAAAGCCTACATCCACCGAATGCTCTATTTGAAGATTGTTGCGCACATTTTAATGATGAAGACATTCCCAAGGTTGATGACCCTACTGAATATGTTTGTGGAACTCTGCTCCAAGAAAACATCTACTCGCATCAAGAAGCATCACCCAATGAGCAAGAAAGAGAAAAAGGACTACTCATTGCTAGTGAAAGATTGAACTTCCTTCATGCTCTAAAGAGACTAGTTGGATGTTAAAATATCTCCAGTGGATAATTGGGGGAGACTTTAATATGATGAAATCCCTATCTTATGAAATGGTAGGTATTTGAATGCTTGATCAAGAGGTAGATCACATGAAAGAGGTTATGCAAGTCCTAAAACTAGTAGATCTAGAGACTGTCAATGACACTTTCACCTAGAACAGCCAACATAAAGGAAAGCATCGTGTTGCCTCTAAACTATGTCACTTATTTCTACAAATATCATGGAAAATGAACTATTTTTAGAATCCTCCATCCTTCCCTACAGAGGCTTTGATCACTAGCCCATCTATCTAAGTATTGACATCAAATCTAAACCTATGAATTGACCTTTTCATTTTGAGATTTCTTGGCTCTTTGACCCATCCTTCATAGACAAGGCCAAAACATGGTGGATAGAAGCTCCTTCATATCCACGTTCTCAAATATTTCAAAATTTGCATCAAAATCTAGAATAAGGACGAATTGGGAACATCTTTCAAGCTCGAGGAGCTCCTGAAAAATGCATGCAAAAAATAACAAAGAAAATCATCACGGGCAGTAGATCAAAATACCTTGTGGCAGAGGAACCAACCCTCATCACTCATCTCAAAGATCGGAAAAAAACAGGAAGAGAGTCTTCGGCGCGTGAAATAACACATCATATGGATCAAATATGGTGAGAAAAATTATATTTTTTTTCCATTACTCCATGATTGATCATAGAAGCAGAAATAGAATCTCCTCCCTAAAAAAAATGGTGGGAATTAAGTGTAGTTTTTAACTCTATACCAAAATTACCTGCAAACAAATTCTTAAAAAACAAAAAATTATATAATGGCGAGAACATAAAATATACACAAAGATTTTTTTCCTGCAACCCAAAACTGGAAAAACCATATTGATTTTTCATTATATTCCTTTCAATGTTACAATACATTATATACATGTCGAATCATTCATAAACCCCAATCCATTGACCCTTGATTAGAACATAATTGTAGTTTCATTAGCTAGATCTACAAAATACCATGCGAAAAACCATCATTCCCAAAAACCATGCACAAAACCATGGGTAGGTCCACCCATTATCCTTGATTCTACCCCACATTGTTGGGTCCACATAAAAATAAAAAACAACTTGGGGCATTTCCCCAGACGCAATCCATGGGGGCTACTGCCCCCCTGTAACCTCCCTGCTATTATTAGCACAATCTAACAATGCATGTATCTATTTATGGAAATAATATAACACGTACCCAACATTATCCCACTCTTTTTTTTCTTTACACACAAAGAACCACAAGAGTTCATAGTCATTGGTCTAGGGCTGTAACACCCATTGTTTCTCTACAACAAGAAAACTTCTTAATGCTCATAGACTTTTTCAATGCATCTACAACATTCTTCAAAGTGTCCACCTTTACCAGCAACATATTTGTGTCTTCAACCATATCCCTCACAAAGTGATACTCAACATCAATATGACTTGTCTTTGAATCATAAGCAGGGTTTTTGCCAAGAAAATTGCACTTTGGATATCACAATCTATCCTTATAGCTCGTTGTACCAACCCCATATTTGAACACAATCTCTGAAACCAAATTTCTTCCTTGCTTGGATGAGTGGCTGCCATATATTTAGCCTTTGTAGTTGAAAGTGCCACTATAGATTGTCTCTTTCTCATCCAATTGACTGCTCATCTAAATAGATTAAACACATACCCATTTATAGATCTTCTCTTATCCATATCTCCAGCCCAGACTGCATCAACAAATCCATGTATGTCCAATCCTATTCTTACTTGGTAGCATAAACCATAATCACTAGCGCCACACAAATACTCGAAAACCCACTCCACTATTGTCCAATGTGCCTTCCTTGGTTTTGACATAAACTTGCTCAATACTCCCACTGCATGTGAAATGTTTGGTCTAGTACAAACCATTGCATACATTAGGCTACCGATTACATTCGCATATGGAACATGGGACATGTCATCTTCCTCTTCTTGTGTCTTGGGACATTGTTCAATAGATAAATTTACACCTACATGAATAGGAACCTTCGCTAGTTTGCTATCTTGCGCATTAAACCAATGCAATATGTTTTCCACAAACTTCCTCTAGTTTAACCAGATCTTCCTCTTTGCCTGATCTCATTTAACTTCCATACCAAAAGTATAGTTTGCAGCACCAAGATCCTTCATGTCGAATTTATAGGACAATTGGTTTTTCACATCCTAGATAATTTCTTTATCATTTCCAATCAGTAGCATATCATCCACATATAGACCAAAAAAATAACACGACCACCAGTTAATTTAAAATAAACACTGTGGTCAACTTTTCTCCTTGTGAACCCAAGCACATGTATATATGTATCAATTTTTGATACTATATCCTTGGTAACTGCTTTAACCCATATACAGACTTTTTTAACCTACATACCATTTATTTCTTACGCTTTCCACAAAACCTTCTGGTTGCTTCATGTAGATTTCTTCTTTCAGATGCCCGTGAAGAAATTTTGCCTTCACATGCATCTGTTCTACCAAAAAATAAAAAATAGTAGCAATAGGTAAAAGTAATCTAATAGAAGCTAACTTGTCAACAGGGGAAAAAATATCACCAAAATCAATTCCTGACACCTAGGAATAACCTTTCACTGCTAATTGATCTTTGTATTTCTTCACCTTTCCTTCTACATTCATCTTTTGTTGGCATTATGGCTAATGTGTTTTCCTTGATGGGAACATATTTGAAAAATATATCCTTGATGTTAACTTCACGATTATGGACGTAATGCAGATAATAAAGGATATCGAAGAGAATTGGAAACTCAGTCACAAGATGCATGAAACATGTGAAGTTTGAGAAGTATACGTGGTTCCTATGAAGATTCATGTACATATGTAGGTTCTATGAATAAAAGTCATGTACATAATCCAAACCATGAAAAATTGGACACCAACGGCCATTACCATTGTAATTACCCATAGTATTGAGTTGACAATGTCTATTTGATCCAGTCTACAATTATTAACAACTTTACCGAAGGAGTTTCCTGTCATATGGAGATCAAGGATCTAAGTATGCAATGAAATGGTTTATTCATGTGTGATTTGATCTGGAACAGGTATGCACCAAGGAGCAAGGAGATGGCTCAGATCTAATAGATTTGAAAGCATATAGAAGGCTAATGGATATACTTGCTTGATTTGTGTATGTTTGTTAAAAAAATTAGATCTATATCTATGGTGACGGTATGATCTGAATGTATTTGTAGTGATATGTGAATTTGAAAGTATGTGCATTGTTGGGAGAAGGATCCCCCAAGGGCAGTTCTGGGGCTAAAAGCCCATGTTTTTGTAATATTATTGTAAATACTCTGCATTTTGTGGTCGCAGAGCGTGAAGGTGTTATGTGTCACAAAGGGTAGTCCTCCTTTAGTTTTGTAAAGTAAGGTTGGCTGTAAGAGATCTACCAATGGTCCACGCACCATGGGATTGTATAAAAAGATCTAAGCTCTAAGTAGTTAATAGCATCAATCGATCAATGGGATGAGGAAGAGAGTCATAAGAAGAATTCCAAGTCTTGGATTGTAGCGTAGGTAGAGGCTCTGCAGCTGAGTGCATAGAGGCCTAGGGTAGAAGTCTGTAGCTGAGTGCGCAAACCCCTACAGCTGTGTGCGCAGGGTGAACAGAGTCTGTAATACTTGGAAGATATTAATAAAAGGAGTTATTCTACAATTTCTGTGTATTTTTTCTATTAATGGGTTTGGATATTTTGTGTATGAATTTCCTTTATTATGCTTATATGATGCGCAAATTAATGCAGTTACATTGAATAATTGAATGCAATTTGAATATCTGCTTATGCAGTGATAACTTTAAGTATTTGACAAGATAAGCAAACCACTTAGGATAATTGAGGAATCTACACGGCATGATGCTATAGCAGCGCGAAAGTACCTGAGCTACAGGTTAGAGTTGCGCGAAGGTCGATCATGTACTTTCGTGAAGGTAATGAAAGCCAGAACAGAGCGTTTGTCTTACAAGACTTAGAGCGAGATCACATGCGCGAAGGCAGGGATAGAAGAGATCAAACAACATCACAACCATCTCAAGGGTGTGGAAACTTGGTTTCAGCATCCCCCCATACTGCTTCGGGTGAGACTTCAGTCCGCGCTCCACGAGCTGATACCAAAAGGGCCAGTAGTGTAGGGATTTGTTTGGCTAAATAATGTTGAACTTGGGTCAAGCCCCCTCAAGCCAACAAATGGTTTCGTACTCATTTCTCATGGAGGAAAGTCGCATGTATACATGGATTTTGATATAGACATTCGTGTATGCCTCTTTTTGATTAAAAAGAAGTGGCACATATTCAAGGGGAGCTTCTCATATGTTTCATCAGTCCACTATTGGCATTCTAGTTTTGATATTGATTTATTGCAAATTGTTAATGATTCCCATATGTTGCTTAGAAATGATGTTGGTTCATGATGATTTTATGAGTATTTTCAAAATATTGTATTGTTGCTACTGTTGAAATAGTTCCTTGATGCATTTTTTTAATGATGAGATGGATATAATATGATTAGAATTGATGGTGAAGAGTTGGCACAGGTTCAGGGGGGAGCATTTTCTATGCTTCTAATAGCTCATTGTTGGCATTTTGTACTTTTGAGAATTCCTTATAGCATGTTGTTTACTATGATGAGTTCATGCTTATTATTGTTGTCATCAATCTTATTGCATTTCTCACTATTTAAAATTCAAGTTGTTTCCTCTATGTCATGGATGCTTGGATTACATGTGGTGAAGTTATGGATTATGCTAATATGTTTCTTAGGTTGCATTTGGTGAATTTTTTAATGGTGTCTTAATCTTGCTCGATACACTTGACAAGGAAGATATGTATGCTATGTTCTCTGAATATGTTGGTTGATGATGTTGTTGATCAATTCTATTCTACTTAATGGCTTGTGATGTTGGAGGTACTCTTTTTTTGCACATATGTTGTTGATGTTATATATGCTACTTATGGTGTTGTGGTTTAAGATATTGATATTATTGCTTGAGTATTTTGGCTCTTCCTATATGCGGAGAGAATGTGTTGACCTTGATGACATGAGGTTAAGGGGTTGAGTTGTTGACAGAGATTTATTACATAATCTTATGCTTCTGCTACAGTTTCTTAGTGATGTTTGGACGCATTGCATATTTGGTCACATGTTGATGATGTTGGAGAGATTGATGATACACTATCTTATCTTACATTTCTTCCTGATGATGAGGATGTTCATGATGTTATCATTATGACATTTATGTTGTTGGTTAAAGATACTTATATGGTGCATGGTATTTGTTAATGAATATCATGGTTTTGCTACAAAGGATACTTCATTGTTGAGATACCTCCCGATGCAAAGGTAATGAAAAGACCCGTGTTGTGATCATTGTAAAATTTAGTCATGTATGAGCTATTGGGTCAAATGTGTAACCCCATTATGTTGGGAGATTGATGTAATCATTGGAACATAGAGTCATTTCTTATACGTAAGGTCATATTTGTTTATGGATAACGATGCATTTGAGTCACACATCCTTTTATTTTTTGGTCTAGCGTATGCTCAGGGGGAACATGGTTAGTATGCAAATTTCATAGTTCATATCAGTAGATCCAACTTATAGTGATGAGCACTACAAGGGAAGTACTTCATTCAGACTAGTTTATCCCTTTGCCTTTGATGTCAAAGGGGAAGAAAAGTCTTGGAGTTTGTGTGTTTGTCTTGGTGTTTGCAAGTAGTTTCCAAACACCAAAAGTGGTTGCCATCAAGCCCAAAGGGGAAGATTATTGGCATTATGGCTAATGTGTTGTCCTTTATGGAACCTATTTGAAAAATATATCCTTGATGTCAACTTGATGATTATGGAACTAATGCAGATAACAAGAATGTGTATAATAGAGGATATGGAAGAGAATTGGCAACTCAGTCATGCGATGCATGAAATATGTGAATTTTGAGAAGTATATGTCATTCCAGTGAAGAAGAGTCATGTACATATGTAGGTTTTATGAATAAAATTCGCGTACATAATATGAACCATGGAAATCTGGATACCAGGGGCCATTACCATGGTAATTACGCATAGTATTGTGTCAGAAATGCCTATTTGATCCCGTGTATAATTACAAACAACTTTACCAAAGGATTTTCCTGTGGTATTGGCAAAGAAAAAAAGTTATATAAGGATATTGAGATCAAGGATCTAAGTGTGAAATGAAATGGTTTATTCATGTGTGATTTGATCTGGAACAAGTGTGCATCAAGGAGAAAGGAGATGGCTCAGATATGATAGATCTGAAAGTATATAGAATACTAATTGATATAATTTCTTAATCTATGTATGTTTGCTAACAATGTTAGATCTATAGCTATGGTGATGGTATGATCTGAATGTTTTTGCAGTGATATGTTACTTTGACACTATGTGCACAAAGATATGGGTTTGACAGATGTTATGATTTACAGCAAAGATTTAATTCAGTACTTTAAGATGTGTACGTAGGTTTTCTTCAGTATGGTCGTGTACATACGCGGATTTGGTTTAGTATTGTCGCTTATAAATTATGTGATAATATATTCAGTATGTTCAAATATGTTGAAATATGTACACAAGATTATCACATGATAAGAGTGTATATATGCAGGTCTTCTTAACAACAATAGTGTATACACTCTGAGTTAAATCTGGTCAGGATTTGAATTACTGCTTGATGATGATTGTTGATGAGTTTTGTTGTAATTCTTGTTATCTTTCAATGATGTCTTGATGAGGATGGTTTATATATATTCTAGTTTAGTTGTGCGTTGATTGATCTGGTTACAGTGGTTGGTTCAGTAGTAGCATTATGTTTCATTGATTTAGTTGGTTTACAGCGCTCCAATGATTCATATTTTGAGATTCAATATTTCAATTTGGAATATTGGTTTGGGCTTATTATTGGTGTGGTTCTAGTATGAAAATATGATAAAAGGTGACTTACAGGTTTCTGATGTTTGTTTGAGACAGGTAGATCTAGTATCAAATATTATTGAATGTGGTCCACAAGGTACTGAGGTTTGGAGCCTTCAGTGAGGGAGTCAGAGCTTCCTTCTAGTGGTAGTTGGTGAACTTGTTCAGGGGGTAGGTGCTCCCTTCCAGTAGGAGCCAGTAAATGAGATAAGGGGGTTGTAGCTCCCTTCAAGTGGGTGCTACAAGAAATGGTCACTAATGGGTCAAATGGTTGCCTCTGGCTGAATGGTGGTATAACACTTCCTTCCATACAGCAACAAAAATGACCCAATTTATGGCACTTTATGGATATCAGCCACCATCCATCACATCATATTTAAGAGAAAATTCTAAGGTTCAAGTAGTGGCACATCACATTGAACATCAACAACAAGTCCTCCAACTCTTAAAGGATAACCTCGTGTTGGCACAGAATAGAATGAAACAACAAGAAGATCAACATCGCAGCGAAAGATGTTTTGATGTAGGCGATTGGGTATTCCTACAGCTACAACCATATAAACAAATGTCCCTCAAGCAAGCTAAGAAGGATAATAAATTATCACCAAAGTATTACGGTCCGTACAAGGTGTTGCAAAAGATTGGTACTATGGCATACAAATTGGAGCTTCCTGCAGCGTCTCGAGTGCACCTAGTTTTCCATGTTTCATGTTTAAAGAAGGTTAAAGGCGACAAGCTCCCAGTTCAAACAATATTGCCAGAACTTGACGAGGAAGGAAAAATTATATTGGAACTGGAAGCAGTCACAGAAACAAGAACTCGACAGCTACGAAATCGATCAATCTTGGAGTATATCATCAAGTGGAAGAACTTATCTACTGAATATTCCACATGGGAGGATGAGAATTTTATACAGAAGCATCCAGAACTACTCAAGTGTTGAGGACAACACTTTTTTTGAAGGAGAGGGGCATGATAGGTCCCTATAATACTAGTGATTACCCCATTACTATTGTAGTTGTATCCCTTATTAATATTGTGGTGCCCCTATTGTCCCCATATTTTTATTATTGTACCCCATAGAATCCCTCTATTGTTATTTTTGTGGCTTTATATTATTATTGTGAGGTCAGCTAGGTTATATTGTGACTCCTTAGACTCCTATATATAGAAAGGAGGTTTTGTCATTTGAATATCCAAGAATTGCTCATTTATGTAATGTAAAGGAGGTTTCCCCCTCGAAGAGGCTGAATTCTAAGGCGTTGATCTATCTTTTCTATATTTTTCTTGAGCTGGTTCATAACAGAGAATAAGTGGAGGTTGTAGCCTCCAGCAAGTGGGTGCCTGCATGCTGGTAAGAGTCTTATCCATTATAAAATGTAATGAATATTTTATTTATAATAAAAGAAGAAAACAGAGACAATAGCAATGGTGGTTTTCTCCCACATTGGGTTTCCACCTAAAATCCCAGTGTTCTAATTTGTTGATGTGTTTCTAATGTGTTTTGGTTTATCTTCTATCTAATGCTCTTTACCGCATAATAAATGGCTAATGAATTAATAATGAAATGGTAAAAATTAAGCATCTGATGGAACATATGAAAAAATAGTTATCTAGATATACATAGTTTTCATTCACTAGAGTCACGTACACACACAGGTTGCATTAAGAACAGTAGCATACAGAATTCTGAATGTGAAATTAAACGTTAAATTGACTTAAAAATATTGATTCACCCCCTTGCCCCTCTCAGTATTTTTCCTAACATCTTCTTCTTAAACACCCATTTGTTGTCGATGGGTTTCCTTCTAGTCGAAAATTCAACCAAAACCCAAGCCTCATTTTTGTCTAAAGATACCATTTCTTCAATCATGGCCTTCTTCCAAACTTTTCCATCATCTGAATCCATTTCTTCTCCGATAGTTCTGGGATCATCATCAATAATAGATAAAGCAAAATTTGAACAAAAAGAAGATGGATTATACCTCTTTTTTTCCTTCTCTCTCGAACTGATCTCCTCAAAAATTGAGTGTGTGGTTCTTCCCCTTCTGATTCCTATTCTTATGTAGAGTCAGATTCTTCCTCCTGCATTTCAAACTCTATCTTCTCTAGTTCCTTTTCCTTTGGTAGGACTTCACGTTTAATAACATCTTTCACTTCTCTAAACACCACATCTTGACTGTACACAACCTTCCTTGTTTCTAGATTCCAAAGCCTGTAACCTTTTAAACCATACTTATACCCAATAAAGATGCACCATTTAGATTTACTATCCAACTTGGTTCTTTTCTCCTTTGGAAAATATACATATGCATCGCAGCCAGATACCCTGAGATGTGAGAGAGGGTGATGGCACCAAATCTACCCTCACACAAATTTAATGAATCCACTCCATACACATTTGTGCATTTACATTCATTTCACAACATTTCCTAAAGCATTCACCATGCACACTCAATATAAAAATATAATTTATGAGCACCCATTATCTTTATTTTCATTAAGCATGTTAAATAATTATTCTTCAAATGATAATACCACTCTCCACCATTTAACACATGTAGTAAATTTAATTTCACCAAATCTTCAATAAGATTTCTCTGCCTAATTCACACACATAATCACTTAATTCTACCAATTCCAATTTTTAATAATTCATCAATGATCGTGCACATAAACACTTCATACAAAGAAGATATGAAACTTCATTTCTTTAAGAAAAATTGTACATACAAAAATACTCAAAAACGTTTGTTTTTCTCTATGAGTTTGATTGCACATTTATTTGGCCAATCATTCTCATTGCCTATAGGCTTACAGTAAGTAGAATTACTAAATTAAATAGTTTTTCTAATTCCTAAAAGCAATCCATAAATCACCCATAAATCATATTTTCCTAAATCCTAAAATCACTTCCATAAATCATCAATAAATCACCCCATAAATCATAAATTTCTAAATTCTAAAGTCACTCAATCTATCCCTAGAATTTCTCATGTTTTCAAGGTAGATTCTCATGTTAAAATATTATCTATTATGTCTTATCTCTATCCATAGTTTTTTTTATAAATAAATAAATTAAAACTATCTACAATAAGGAAATAAAATTGCTTTTCCATGTTGAAACTCGGTTTGGAGCTTCGTCTCCAAAAAGCCTGATGACTTGGAACTCTAATGCTCCTGCATCAGAGGGTTTCTTACCAGTCCACACCTCATGTGGAGTATTATCCTCCAATTTTGATGAAGATGATCTGTTAAATAGGTAACATGCAGTATCCACTACCTCTGCCCAAATTTTATGCCCTAATCCATCACCACTGAGAATGCTTCCTGCCTTATCCATCAATGTCATGTTCATTCTTTCTGCAATTCCATTTTACTGAGGTGTGTATGAAGTAGTCTTCTTTCGTGCTATACCACACTTCTTACAAAACTCATTGAATTCCTTCTTGTAGAATTCTCCACCATTATCTGCCCTCAACACCTTAATCTTCTTTTATGTTTGATTTTCCACTAGAGCCTTAAATTCTTTAAACCTGCCAAAGACTTCAGATTTCTTCCTGAGGAAATATATCCATGTATTCCTCAATAACTCACCTATAAATGAGACATAGTACATATATTTACCCATTTATGGAACCAACACAAGTCCAAACACATCATTGTGCACAAGCTCTAATATCCCTTTTGCCCTCTTAGCACCAAAGGAGAAACTCACCCAACTTTGGTTATCATATACACAATGTTCACAGAAATCAAAATCCAAAGATAAAGTAGACATACATTCTACCATACCATTACCATTTAGTATTATAAGACCCTTCTCTCCAATATTTCCAAGTCTTTGATGCCACATCATAGCCTTTTCTCCAGAGACTACTAGATTTTCTACTCCACTTTCAAGAATCATAAAATTTTTGCACTCATCAATAATAGTGCTACTCAGAAGCTTGTACATAGTTCTAATCCAAAATCCCCTCATCGATACCAATGCTCCTCGAACCATCTTGCAAGTATCTTTCTCAAATGTTGTTTTTAAACTTGCAACATCCATATTGCTTACTGAAATTAGACTTCTAGCCAATCCAAGAATATGCAGAATGCCAAGAAGTGTTCTAATCCTTCCACCTTGCAGCTGCAGCTTGACTTTTATGCATCCTATGATTCTATTCTTCCTTTCATCATCTAGGAAGACACCACCACCATCATATTTCTCATATTCTCAAAACCATTCCTTATGGGGATTCATATGAAAGGATGCACATGAGTCAATAAACCATGCCCCATGATCTACGTGTGTACTTGAATAAGAATCCAAGTACACATCCCCACCTTCATCTGAGGTGGTTTTTTCCTCTGCAGAAGGAGCGTCATTAGATCATTTTCCTTTCTCAGGAGATTTAGATCTAAAATCCTTCGTGCAGTGCCCTTTTTTTCCACATTTCTAGCATAATTTTACATATTTAGATCTCCTTCTTGATTAATATCCCCCACTTGAGGACTTATTTATTTTATGTTTCGGGACCATCCTCTTACAGACAAGACATCTCCATTTTGGTTCTCCATATGTTTCTCTCTCATATCCTCTGACAACAAGGATGAGACTATTTCATCAAACTTCAAGGTAGTTGTATTGATACCTAAAGCAACAACCAGACTATCCCACAAGTCTAGTAGAGAACATAATAAATTGATTCACTTATCATCATTTGAAATTTTAATATCAATAGATAACAATTGATATACCACAGTATTGAAGGCATTCAAATGGTTTGTCCTCAAGTCTCCATCCTCCATCCTCAAGTTATACAGCTTTTTCCACAAGAACAATCTTTTCATCAAGGACTTAGATTGGTACAAAGTCCCTAACTTTTCCCAAAAATTCTTTTCCATAACTTCCCCTAATACAATCAACAATACTGAATCTGAGAGACATAATCATATTCTGTCATTTTCCTTACGATCTAACTTCACCTAGTCTTTTGTTGTTCATGTTGGTGTTGTGCCTAGATCTACAACAATCCATTAATCTTTTTCCACCAACAGATCATCCATCTTGAGCTTCCATAGACGAAACCTTTTTCCATTGAATTTCTCAATCTGTTTCTTTCTATTGTTCGCCATCTCCTTCATGGAAAATTTTTGGGGTGAATTTTCACCCTTGGGCAAATTAAGGGGTTTAAAATTTTAATTAGGCGAATATTTTGTATCATAGTACATTGTTACAAATCGCCTCAAATTTATTTTATAAAAAAATTAGGTATGGAGGTTGGCCCACCTTATTTTAAGGGAGAGGGTAAAAAAAGTAAATTTAGCCCTTGAGATTAGGAGTTACAACCTTCCATTCGCCCTAATTTTCAAGAATATGTATTTATGATAGTTATTTCGCCCTCCCCATTTGGTGTTAAAAAGGTGTTTTTCTTTCATTTGCCCATATTTCATGGTATTGGCATTAATTTTTAAAAAGTCACAAAAGAATAATTTTTTTATTTAAAAATGTCTCTTATTTTCATGTCTATTTAAAAATTGAATAGTGCTCTTTTCATCTTCCAAGTTTGCATATGTTTAGTCATAGTTCACAAAGTTGTAGAATTTGAATAGTAGTAAATGTAAGTCTGTGTTTTAATGGATTTTTGGTATATATAATTATTAATTTTCCGATATATACTTGTTATTTTCAAATATTGTTTAGATAATAGATTTTTTGAATTTTCAATCTCGTTAAAATAATTGATGTTTGATTGTTACTTTTCAGCTTCCACCCATCGTTAAGTCCATCTGTGAAAATTTAAAAATCTTTATTCCAAAAAAGTAAACCCTTACCTTCCAAAATCAATACAACCAAAATTCCATCGTGTATTTGTTACTTACCCTTTATCTTCAATGTACACTCTATGTAAATTATGTTTCTACGAAAAAAATGATAAATTAGTTGTTACTATTTGAATACCAAGGTGCTGACAGTTTGAAAAACTCTATCCGTTTGTTGGAAGACACTCTATTAAAAATCAAATTTCGCTAAAATTGTTTAAATTTTATCATGTTTCTACTAGGAATTGATAAAGTAGTTATTGTTATTATTGGAATAGTAAGGTGTCATTTGAAAAAATCAGTTGGAACAAAATTGAATGGATGTCTGGAGACATCTTATTAAAAAAAAAAAACCAGATATATTTAAAATAGATGTATTATCAAAACAAGGATTGTCATTAAAAAATAACCAGATATATTTGAAATAGATGTATTATCAAAATAAGGACTATCATCCAAACTTTCAAGATTGAAACGAAAAAAGGTTATATTAAAATGAGAATTTAAGAAAATGAATAATAAATTTGAAACTATTTACTTCAGATAAATTTCATTAGCAAGATGAAGATGGAGATAGTTTGAGCAATTTTATATGCATAGATGCAGTGCAATTTTTATTCACTAGGTGCCCATAGACATCAACAATCATTGACATCCTATTCATATATATGATAGCCATGAAGAGGAGAGAGATGTAACATTTTGAAGACATTAAAAAATTACATGTGTGTGTGTGTGTGTCACAAATCTATTAGGTTTCTAAAGGGATTAAATATGTTCTATGCAAATGTTTTATTCATTTTTTCACTGTAAATTTTGAAGACATTGAATCCATTTTATTCATCAAAAATATAATTTAAGCATTGAAAAATTATATATATATATATATATATATATTAGATTTCCAGAGGGATTAAATCTGTTGTGTGCAATTTTTTTAGTCAAATTTTTCATTGTAAATAAAAAATGTGGGCTATAAAAATAAATGAATATACATGTTATACTCTTACTCTAAACCATAAATAAAATATTTCAATGTCAATATGAACTATCATAATCTTATACCAATTTTATTGAGAAATAAAGTAACTAAAAATAATAATAAAAATGTTATACTTTTGAGTACAACAAATTATATAATTCTTATACTTTCTAAAATTATTTAAGTGCCTCACTTAAAAAACTTTTAAAAAATATTTTAGTACATGACTCAAATAATGTTTTTAAATATGCATGTTGAATAATTTATTTCAATCTCAACTTCATGCATATGTATATGGAGAGAGCATAAATGACTAATTATTTTAATGTTGATCATAATAAATAAAATATTTTAATATGGAGGGTTAATTAATATTGAAATGTACTCAAAAATATATTAATAATAGAAAACTCATTTTAATGTGGAAAATATATTCCATAGATAAAATATTTCAATAAAAATATCTAAATGTGTATAGATTATATATGATTAAAAAATACTATATACTCATTATATAAAGCAATTGAAAATTATTTTTTTATGGCTGAAACATTTTAAGAGGTCTCATTGTGCCTCTTTTTTAAGAATATTTTTGGTCAATTTTGTTTGAAAGCAAGAAAAGATGTGTTAAAATTGTAAGTTTAAGCTATGTAGTTTACACAATCCAAGTTCTCAAGTAATTTTTGAAGACATTGAACTCATTGTTTACATTCAAAAATACAATTTAAACAATGAAAAATTACAAGCAGTCTGTGTGTGTGTATATATATATTACACAAATCAAAGAGGTTTTCCTTGGAGCTACAAGATTGCCTTGCTCCTCTGAAAAAATCATATATACTCTCCAAGATTGAAATCCAATCTAAACCAACACAAACATGTACGTGTACACTTATTTGATTACGTGTGCACAAATTTGTCGTTAGTTCCAAGTACTGCAGTTAAGTTTCTAATTAAAGAGTTGATCCTCATATCCCCTAGATGAAAACATACATGCAAACAAAAAAATCATGGTGATCACTCTCAATAAGAATTTGAGGCATTGTACATATGGATTTTTATATAAAATGCTTAAGAAGCACTTGGAGAAAGCAAATCTTCATGGATAGCCTTGTTTTCAAAACCCTCGGGTATAGAGGAACTATGTCTTTTGGAATTTTCCCTGACACAATTATATTTTATATCTAATTTTTTGTTACATTAATTTTAATCAAAAAAATTATTGAAAATGGTCTATTTTTTTTACCTCTAGTTTGGTGCATAATAAGTGAGTTCTTATTTTAATAAAAAAAGATTACAAGGTAAATGAGTATGATTAAGTAGACCAGGCAGCATATATACCTCTAGTTTCATGAATAACAATAGCAAAGAAAGCATATGTTCCATCCACAGTTCCTTATTCCCTAATGGTATCCTATAACCATAATATCGATTCACATAACATGTTCATCACAAGTTATAACGTTATGGATGTTTACTGGCACGCTCATATCCAAAAATAAATAGATATAATGATATTTAGTAAAAAATTTGTACCGTCATATAAAATTCCATTTACAAGAATTACATTGGCACATATAACATTGATTTCCCATTATGAAGAAATAGTAAACCTATAGCAATATTCAACATTCAACATTCAAATACTAAAATACTCCAGCAAAGTGCATTATATTAATCAATTGAATAAACAAACTAAAGGAAAAATGTATCTATTTGAAAGTTGAAGGCCAACATTAACTTAGGTAGATAAATTTTTCACCCAACCATACACTATATTGTGCTTATTATTTGTATACTAGGTCACCCCAATTGAGGCTATGATACCACTAAGGCAAAATTAGAACATTTTTATGGAAAACATTCTATCTTAGGACAAAAAATTACCTATCCCAATGTCTCACCACTAATTTTTTTTCTTGGAACAACACAACTATTTTGGTCACACGTTGCTTTCCTTACATAGAAAAAGGAGAATACCTTCCTTATCTACTTAATACTCCCTCAAAATTCTCTGAGCTCTCCCTCTATGTGTGCATAGATAGTCTAGACACTATCCATTAACTCCAACAACATTTACTTAGTTCTTGACCTTTTTCAAGTTTTAAAGGCTTCCTTGCTTTGTCGTTCAACCCACACTATGCTTTCCTCCTTAGATTCTATCCATGGCTTCTTCATCACATAGCTTGATATCTTTCCTAGATCCCTTACCAACCTAATTTTTGAATCTCTCTATGTTCTCCCTCTCTATAATTCTCTTATTTTCCAAGGAATTAGCTTCTAACCATTTGAATCTCTTCCTTATCAATTTTCATAACCTATACATATTTCTATAATTCTCATCACATGAATTCAAAACGGTCTCTATCATTCCTTGATTATCCTCCTAGTATGAATCAATACCTCTAAAACTACTTTCATGGATGTTAGCATCAACCAAGAGAGAATGAATTTACCTCTCCCTCTATTTCTTTCTCTCTTATAACCTACTTCTCTTCCATATGCTTTCCATTCTCTATTGTGTCTAGCCCCATGCATCTATCTTCAATATTATTTGCATGGGTTCATAATGGTCACACACCATTCATGTGAATGTGAAATGGCCTCCACCATTCACCTTAGAACCAAAATTAATTATGTCATTTAGGTGATCATTTTATTGTACTATGTTGCTTGTCTTAGTCCAATAATGACCAATAATGAATCATTCCTTCTTCCCTACAACTATTCACATACATGCCTCTAAGACTACATGAATCATTGCCTCTTTACAGTCAATTTCCTACATCCAATCATGTTTTTTTTCTCTCCCCATCAACTACATATGTGGGGGGTATAATGATGAATGGATCAATAAAAAAATCACCTCATCCCCAACACCCCACGAGACCTCATTTTCCCCCTTATTGTGGGGACATGATTTTTTTCAAAGAAAATGTGAGAAAATCTAGGTTTTACCACTCCTCTCACAATTCCCATGATGAAGGTACTTATTGCCTTGATTTTGTAATTGTGGAAGGTGTACATCTCCACAACCACCACATGTGTTCCATGATTGGTAGTTAATGTTTCTATATTTTTAGTAAGGAACATGGTGATGAAGGAAACAAAGTAAAGTTTGGAAAAATGGAAAACTAAGGATTATTCGGCATGTAGAACACACTAGTACCCTCTCACCTTTCCCATCTCCTGCTATCATAACCCCTTTGTGTGTGCTCCTATCTCAGGTAGCTCTATTCTTTTATTAAATTCAAGAAAGATAATACTTACATTATTCAATGTACCATAAAATTTCTTCCTCATGGTGTAAATAAAGCATGGTAATTAAAATATACATGCTAAAAAAAATTGAATATTTAATCATAATTAAGTATATTTAATCAATGGGATTCAATACTAAGACATTTCTTCTCATTAACAACACTTATTTTCCTCATTCTTCAGTTGTATTTGCAGTGCCATCCTATTCATATCTTGGTATACCACCAAACGTCAACATTCCAACATATTCCTACATTAGTAATCAAGTAAGCATACATATTATAGAAATTATCAAGAAACATGTATCTTATGCACAAGATTTCTCAGTTACATGATGTAAGCATATATTCAAATATATGTTTGTATTTTTTATTTAATACTTATCTCTATGGATATGCATATCTCACATATAATGGCTTCCATAGGAAATAATTAATTTCATTATCCTTTCTAACTTACCCACAAGATTCTAGCCACCATCCCACATGAACTTTTAGGTTTCCTCCTTGATACACTCACCCTATAGGCTTAGATGTCCCCTTCTCTACTAAACAATCCCTTAGGTGATCCATCTTTTCATGGATTTCTCTCGTAAGGAGAGCACTAACTTACTACTAGACATCCACTACTAGTATATAATGTGTGCCAATCACAGGGTTCCTTTATCCTAACAATGGCCTTTGTTCGAGGGTTTCTATCTTCAATAGCCATCATCTCCCATGTATCATACACATACAGTTACCATAGATATACTCATAATAATACAACTTATAAATTCCAAGTCAAATTCATAAAGAATATCATATTTCATAACTATGAGATTCCTTCTCATAGTGTTTGGCTCTTGTGTGTTGCAACACCTAATTTTTCTTACAAAATTACACACATTTTCATATTTGAGACCATTCTACCTACAACATAAACGTTTCAATCAACCAAATAAAAGTGAGTATCTATGCATATAACCCTTTCTTTCAATATTTACTACCATCCATGAGGTGTTCATAGAATAATATTAACAAACTAATAATTCAATAATTTCTAGTTGTTAATCATACTCAATGAAATGGAACTATGATTCAATGTACATGGGTTACTTAACATACCTACCATTACAAGATGAAACTAAATATTTATTCCAATAAACCAATGTACCAATGCTCATGATCACATCTACTCAATCTATCTGTGTCGCTTGATATCAAAATACTACATTTATATACCATGTCTTCCACCACCATCAGTTGGAAGGTGTAGCCAACACCTCAACACATCATCTAGTCACCTCCCGAGTCCCATCTATACCTTAGTAATACTACAAGGAACTTCCCTTCTCTACTCTATATTACCTTAAGAACCCTCTCCTCTATAGGTGCTCCTCACCATTTGCAAGAAGGTTAAAGTCTACAACACCAATACAAGCAGGGAGACAATTGGACACTTGTGCAGTATTATATCCTTCAATATCCATCAACAATATGGTCTCCCACATTATCTCTATTGGACTTCACTTTCATTTTTTATACAAATTCATAACATGATTATGTTACCCATTCACTCATTGTCATGTGACTCAATCATGAGATACTAATTCTTGGTTGATCAAAATCATTATAACAATCTTGCCATACGAAAAGCTTCTTCCTTCATTATATCCCACCTAGGTATCATTATCATACATGCATTCTATCATAAACAAATAAATTAATATATAAAGTATTCCTAAAGGAATCCTTACTCCAATCATTTCAAGTCATATATATTGGCATGATTAATTTGCATACTTGGATAGTTTCCTTCAGCATTCTTGATGTTACTTTATTAGTTGATGTCTCACGGCACATGATCCCTTAATCAACCTACTGACAATAATCCTATCATCTTTATCCTTTTCACAAAGTTTTCTATGATACGCCACTTCATCATCAACATTTTCAACCATTGTTGATATTTGTTTTGGAATAAACTGTGTTAATATTTGAAATGTCCAATATTCGAGTGGACACTCCACCCATCATCAAGGAAAAAGAAAGAAATGGAATATGAAGTGATTTTATTAATGAAAAGAGAATATAAACGTAACAAAAACGAGTTAACCATGAAAGAATAAAATGGATTTCAAGGAATAGAAAATATCTTTAAAACATATAAAGAATAATATAGTCATTACAAGAAATTTGAGCCATAAAAGATAAATTATTTTCTTTATATATTTGATTATTTAAGGAAAAAAAAAATTCCTTTCACTTTTTGGTGTCACAAAAGAATTTTCTCCTTTTAGAATCTACTATGTTTATTTTATATTTTCTTTGAAAATACTTATTGTTTGTTAAGAAAGGAAAATGAGATTTGCTTAGTTAACTGAAGATAAAAATACTCTAAGCACTAGGATCCTATGTGTTCATCATAGGAGTCCTATTATCATGAGACTGACATTCATCTAATGCAATTATACTTTGGTACCAATACAAAAAAAGCATCGTATGTTATTGGATGAGAACAATAGACTATTTAATGCACTACCATTCTTGAAGTGAAAAATCCCTTGATGATGATTGTTTTGTGACATATTTTTCCCAGTAATGAACATGCAGACACTATTGTTTATATTTTTTACTCACCAAATGTAGTCTTTTAATGAGTTTGAGTTATTACCTTCTTTCTTTTCTCATCGTGTAGGAAATTAAGTTTCAATACATATTTATCTTCCATTCATTTTCATTTTTCATTTTGTGCAATTTCAAATAATTGTTTACCAATTCAACATTATTAGAGTTGTCAATTGTAGAATAAAGTGCAACAACTACTACAATAGTTATGATCCAAAAATTAGGTGAAAAACCTACATATGACGAGGAAGCACCATATTTTAAAGTTGTTGGTTTATTTGAACTTGAGGAATTGGAGAAGTATCTACCTTTTAGAAAAGTGATTTATGAGAAAACAAACTAATTTGATGTAAATATTCATGATTTTGATATGACTATTCATAGACCTTATTTTCATGTTAAACCTACAAAATATGAATTACATTAAATATGATTGAGTCATCTAGATGCATCAAGTACAACTTTGAGAAAAACAATTTATTTAGTTCAACATCACATGCCTTTGGGGGTGCCTTTCCAAATAGTTTCCCCTTGGGATGTGATAAGACCTTTGTGGTAAAACATGATAAAAACATGCAAAAAAATTGCAATAGTGTATAATAAGAACCTAGAGTAACATTACTCGCGATTTTTCTTTTCCAAAACATGGAAAATTAGTATATTATAATTTAACTAAATAATTTTCTTATTATTATATATATTTTTATATATTATCAAGGAATCACCAATATTTTACAATGTTTTCTATTTTTTTAGAAGATTAGCCAAGAATTTGCAATACCATATAACCTAGTGAAAAAATCGCCAATATTTAACAAAATTTTCTAATTCAGTGAAAGATTTGCCAAAAAAATTATATATGTATACTATATCAATGAAAAAATATTCTATACATTTTTCTATATACCGTGGGGATTCGCCCATTTATTATACATATAAATTTGGGGGGTTTCTTAAAAATTTCCTTGATCTCCTTTAACCACAAGAATCGATCTCGCGGATCTCTCACTATAATAGGGTATACCACGGGCCTGAGAGACAAACCCCTTAGATGCAAAGGCATCCCCATGAATCAGAAAAAGATAAAATACCAAATGTAGGTTTTAACCCTATACAGAAATTACCTGCCAATGAATTCTTGAAAAACCTCCTGGAAACCAAAACTGGGGAAACCATATTGATTTTTCATTATATTTATTTTAATGATACAATACATTATATACATGTCGAAGCATTCATAAACCCCAATCCATTAACCATGGATTAGAACCTAATCGTAGTTCCCTTGACTGAATCTAAAAAATACCATTGGAAAAACCATCATGCCCAAAAAACATGCGTAAAACCATTGGTAGGTCCACTCACACCATCCTTGGGTCTACCCAACCATTATTGGGTTCAAATAAAAAAAAATCTCAGGGTGTTATCCAGGACCCCGTGTAGGGGGGTTTCCACCCCCCTACTATGCCCGGCACAATGTAACAATGCGTGTAGCTAGTCATGGAAATAATATAACACATACCCAACAATAAGCTATTAAAACATGTCAATATTGATGTTAAACTTATTTCCTATTACCAGCATTTCTTATCAAATTCTTCCCCCTCTAGACCTAAAGTAATCACCAAAATCACCCATTGCAACCCCGCCTTAGTTAGTCTGAAGTAAAATGAGGCTCTACTTCATCCTATAACCATAGATGAAGTAGAAGAAACCATCTTTGGAATGCCTAAAAACAAAGAACCAAGGCATGATGGCTTTACCTATGATTTTTGTATGGCATGTTGGTCATTCATAAAAGAGGATGTCTGGAGAGGATGTATAGCACTGGCTACAACAAGGTCGGGACTTCTGGAAAAAAATATGGTCTAGTAAATATAGCGGCCACATTTCTAATGAACAATGCATCTGCACAATTTTCTTTCCAATGAGCTCATCTATATGGAATTTGGCTTATAAAGGAAAACATTTAGTACAAGAACACTACTTTGGGAAGTCAAGGATGGAAAAATTGCTCACATTTGGGATGATTCTTGGCTTCAATTTCCAAAATTTTCTTCCTAATAACATATTCAAGATATACACTATGCTATGCAATCTCAGGGGAAAATTCTCATGTCCGATTATTGGTTAATCGTCTCCCTAGAGACCAATTATCATCGATGGCATTCTCCTTCCTGCTAGGACATCCCCTTACTAGCCCAAGATCTTGAACAGTTCAAGGAAACATTTTTACATCGAAAAATGCATTTTTATGAAGATATGAACAAACTTCTATAGGGATATCACTATTAGGTTCTTTCACCATCAAAGAAGCTTACTTCCTTGTATGAACAAACTTCTATAGGGATATCACTACTAGGTTCTTTCACCATCAAAGAAGCTTACTTCCTTGCGACCAATCACATTCACACTCTAAATCAGTGGGTATGGTCTAAAATATGGTGTCATAAGATTTGGCTCCAAAAAAACTTATTTTCTTTGGCTTTTCCTCCAAGGAAAAACATTAGCATGGGATAAGATTTTTTCTACGTGTTGTATTGGAACCTCACTTTGTTTCTTATGCCAATCCAATGAAGAAAATCGTGAACAGCTTTTCCACTCTTCTCCTGTAGCCAGATATTTGGAGCCAATTTTTCAATCTATTTAGACAACATTTTTTACGAAAGGCTTGCTCCCTAGACTTGATCAGTAATTGCCATCTTTCCCCATTTCCCAATCCCATTGTTAATAGAGTTTGGATTCTTGCACCTGGATTTGTCCTTTAGATTCTTTGGAAAGAAAAGAATCAATGTATCTTTCACAATTCTCAATACACCAACCTCTCTCTTTAGAACACTTTTCTTTGTAATTGTTGGGTAATTTAATTGTTAGTTAAATTACTTCATTAAATTTTCAAACCAAGGTTTGTGTACTTGTGAAGTGTATGTGCACTATATATGCTAGGAGGTTTATTTTTTATTAAGGATTTCAAATTCAAAGGAAACATGTAAAGTTAAATTACTCAAGACTAACTCTTGTCAAGTCATGCACATGTTCTTTTCATAAGATCAACCAACTAAACTAAAATTAAATCACATAAATCTAGGAATTTAAATGATTATTTTACTAAATTAAAATTAACAATTTATTTTAACTGAGCAGAATGGAAATAATATACAAATGGACAAAATTGAAAGTCTATGATATTTTAAAATTCTATACTACCACGACAGAAACGAAAGTCTAAGCCATCATGCAAGATTGAAAGTCTAAGATACTTTTGAAGAATTGAAAATCTATGCTATTGAGTAAGCAAAGAACTTGATTTTAATAATTTAACTCACTATCCTACCAACAATGGAATTAAAATAAAACAATATCAACTTGAAAAGTAGTGAATGGATAATCTTTACAAATTATTGTTGTGCACAGTCTTAATGAGAGTTAATCCAAGCATGAAATAAATCTGAGACTAAGCTATGAAATAATTCAAACAAGTAATTAATGAAAGAAATGTTTTTGTTATTTTTTATCTTATTTGAGCGCTCAATCTTGTGACAATCAAAGCAGTAATGAGTAAATTGAATGTAAAAATAGAGCATCTATGAATCATAAAACATCTAGTTAATTGTAACAAAATTGAAACAACTTCCAAGAAAGAAATTAAATTTAAATAACTATGCTAGCTTACGACTCTTCGGGGGGACCTCTTGTTGAGCACAAGAATGAAAGAACTCAGATCAACGAACTAATCCCAACACATTGGAGTATAATAGGAATTAAGTAGTTGTATTTATGAAAGCAGATCTTTGATAGAAACAATTACAATACCGTAATTATTTTCCTTGTCTTTGCTTCAAAGCAATTTATAATAGTTCTATACTAACACCTTCGAAAAACTACAAGTCGAGAAACTAGTTTTCAAATGAAAACTAAATGATCTGATAGAAATAGGAAATATGCTTCTCATGATTTGCTATGAGAAGAGAAAATCATGAGAATATTTTAGATCAACACATCATAATCCTTAAATCCAAGCTTTGCTTGTTCAATTCCACGCTCACTTG